>JAHWFO010003280.1:163264-261474 GCA_023313115.1 Rhysida immarginata
GTTCGCGTTTGTCTAACAAGTCTAACATATTAATGATACTGTACTCTATCCAACGAATGTCTGACTGAGCGTGTCCAATTAAATTTCCAATTTCAATTGTTAGACATTTTAAATATTACCTTGCAACAAGGTCTAACAATTGAAATCGGAAGTTTAACTGGACAAACTTAATTCATCTTACTTTGAACAGAATATAGATATCCGAGAAGTATGTAGCGGTCACAATCCCATATGGTCTAGTGGCTAGGATACCTGGCTTTCACCCAGGAGGCCCGGGTTCGATTCCCGGTATGGGAAGTAAGAGTTTTCCTTTTAATAAGTTGTGGTAAAAGAGGTATTTTATAGTTATTTTTTGCTTAAGTTGTATACATTTCTATTTTTAACTATTATTTTTGTGTTACATTTTAATATATTACACACTATTATATTAATATATAGTGTATCTTATGCACGTGCTCTTTTTCGTTTCTCTGTGTTTATATAAAATATATTCTGTCTATTGTAATTAACGGTGGCTTTGTCGTATTTTTTTTTATTAGATATCTAATATATATAAAAACTGATATGTGTGTGGCTGGCATTCGGCTTTCTGATTGGTCTAGGATTTGAAATATTTAACAATTGTTTGCCAAGCAACACCATAATGAAAATTTTGCGATTGTTCCGTGAAGCAGCATCAACAACGGTGACTGCATGTCTTTCGCACGAGACACAGTATATCTTTTATTTTTTATCTAAATCGACTTTTTGCCAGCGTTCAAACGTAGCCCACGTGAAAGACAGGCCCTGGCGCGTAAAAGTCATATGACCATCTTAGCCCAAGCAACAGTCCAATCTTCATTGTCTCCAACAAACGAAAACTTGCTCATTGTTAAAATCCAAGATGGAAACAATGAAGGTTACATTGCTATTCGGACTAAGATGATCATGTGATTTTTCCGCGCCAGGGCCTGTCTTTCTCGTGGGCTACGCGTTCAAAATAGTAACGTCGTTATTTGCTTTATTTAATGAAGACTTATGCGATTGTTTCGTGAAACAGCATCAACAATGATGCAAGTCTTTCGCGCGGGAATACAATGTATCTTTTATTTTCTAGAGTTCGCCAAAATAATCTATAAGCACTTTACTAGCTGAAGTACCCGGCGTTGCTCGGAGAAAAATATAATTCCCCCTTTCCCTGCCCCCCCCCCCCCCCCCCCCCCCCCCCCCCCCTTGGGCCCCCCCCCCGATAGAAGGATCAAATCTAAGCAACACTTTCCACATTCAATTTTTTCTCTGGGACATTGTTGACAGAGTCCGCAACAGCAAAATCGAAAGCTTACACCCTAATATTATTACATGTATTGAATGGAGACGATCCCGATAAAAGACATTGCCACAATTGCCACCTAGACATAGGAAAATATTGAAAAGGGTTTGCTAGGAAATGGATAGGAGCAACTATTCGCCGTATTCAAAAATATCTCAACGCTAAGGAAAATCACTTTGAACACCTGTCGTAATTGTAGAAGCCTGTATGAATTTAGTGTTACAACTTTAATATATAAATAATGGAAAATATGAAAACACTAATCCACATTAATTTTTTTTTTTATTTCCTCAGATGCGCATTTCGGATTTCACAAATCCTTCATCAGTGAGTCTACAATGTCCCAGAGAAAAAAATGAATGAGGAAAATGTTGCTTAGATTTGATCCCTCTATACCCCCCCCCCCCAAATTTGTACACGTTTTTCGAGAACACCCTGTAGTTACATAAAAATGAAAAACTATATTTTTCTCCGAGCAACGCCGGGTACTTAAGCTAGTAAAGTGCGTATAGATTTTTTTGGCGGACTCTGTAGAAAATAAAAGATTCATTGTATTCCCGCGCGAAAGACTTGCATCATTGTTGATGCTGTTTCACGGAACAATCGCATAAGTCTTCATTAAAGAAAGCAAATAACGACGTTACAATTTGAACGCGTAGCCCACGAGAAAGACAGGCCCTGGCGCGGAAAAGTCACATGATCATCTTAGTTCAAATAACAATGTAACCTTCATTGTTTCCATCTTGGATTTTAACAATGAGCAAGTTTTCGTTTGTTGGAAACAATGAAGATTGGATTGTTGTTTGGACTAAGATGGTCAGGGGACTTTTCCGCGCCAGGGCCTGTCTTTCACGTGGGCTACGTTTGAACGCTGGCAAAAATCCGATTTAGATAAAAAAATAAAAGATATACTGTGTCTCGTGCGAAAGACATGCAGTCATTGTTAATGCTGCTTCACGGAACAATCGCAAAATTTTCATTACGGTGTTGCTTGGCAAACAATTGTTAATTATTTCAAATCCTAGACCAATCAGAAAGCCGAATGCCAGCTACACACATCTCAGTTTTTTTTTAGATATCTAGTAAAAAAAAAAAAAATAGGACAAAGCCACTGTTAATTACAATAGACGGGATAGATTTTATATAAACACAGAGAAACGAAAAAGAGCACGTGCATAAGATACACTATATATTAATATAATAGTGTGTAATATATTAAAATGTAACACAAAAATAATAGTTAAAAATATAAATGTATACAACTTAAGCAAAAAATAACTATAAAATACCTCTTTTACCACAACATATTAAAAAGAACACTCTTACTTCCCATACCGGGAATCGAACCCGGGCCTCCTGGGTGAAAGCCAGGTATCCTAGCCACTAGACCATATGGGACTGCGAACACTACCTACTTCTCGGATATCTATATTCTGTCCAAAGAAAGATGAATTAAGTGTGTCCAGTTAAACTTCCGATTTCAATTGTTAGACCTTGTTGCAAGGTAAAATGGAAGCAAGGCTAATGGGCAGGCTTTCTCTTATCATTGTAGGCTATGGCATTACTGACATCGGCACGCGCACGTGAAATCGCTTTGTTGACGCACGATTCCTCAAGGGCTCATCTTATCTTATCTTATCTTATCTTTCTTATATATATACTAGAAGAGGTACCCGGCGTTGCCCGGGATAATTACACTTGCACAAACTTTTCCTTTCATTGTTAGTCATGAGATATATATTGTTGGTTCATGCAGTGTGTTTGTGAATTGCGTGCTGATACCATTGTTGATACCTATTGTTGTACCAACTTTGCCTTGCATTGTTGGTCATGAGATATTTCTCATTAATATGCCTTGCCATAACCATGAATATCGATTTTTTATCGATATTTATTATTTTTCCGAAATCTGAGGTAGACAGTGACCTTCCTCATGCTTTAAAGGTCATGTATGCGAAATTTTATCAAGATCGGAATAAAACTGTAGATTTGTATAAAAAACGTACACACAGATCCACAGACCCACAGACCCACAGACCCACAGACGCACAGACCCACAAACATCCTTCTTTATATATATAGATAGATAAAATTCATTTTCTGCCTGTTGTTTGTTTGTTTGCCCACTGACAGTTTTTGCCATCTGATGTCTCCAACATCGGACGTCGTATCACTCAAATTTACGATCGTTAATGGCGGTACTTCAATTTGAAAATTCCTTCAAAATCATAGTATTTCGTGTTATATAATTACCATTTTAAACTACGACGGTATGAATGAGTCTTAGGGTGCAAGTGAACAGCAGATTAGATCTAGATTACCTGTCTGTATTTCATTTTCAATGACCGACAACATAGCCCCCAAAAGGTGAAACGAAAAGGAAGTTTTGCGTCTCTGAGGTCTGAGTTCTCCAGCTGAATTTGTTTTTCGCGCTTGTTTTTTTCTGCCGTGCCGCGTTTTAGCATCAACACTGACTGAAAAACTTTGGTTGTTTTATTCACGGTAGAGGGCTTTCTCTTGTCAGTGGGTGCGTTCGCGAAACAGCCACTTTTTCTACTGTTGAATTTCCCCTGAATCGAGTGGAATTGGCGAGAATTCACGAAAAGCGAGAGAATCGCGAAAGTCTTAGTGAATGAAGTAATGGCGATTGTCATTAAAGACCAAAGCCTAAAACCTGGTTGGGCCAACGCCACCTAGAGAACACCAAACTGTTCTCTAGGTGGCGTTGGTTGGGCCCTTTAATCCACGAAGGGCTTTGTGAAAGAGTACATGCATAGCCTAATAATAACTGCATAGTTATTATTAGGCTATGGTACATGAGTCATTTACTCCTGCTTTGTGAAGACATAAGTAGAAAACTGAAAAAACATGAGAAAAGAATGAACAAGGCGAAGGAAATATTTTAAAACGTGCAAAAGTAAAATGAAAAAAAAAATAATTTTATAAAATTAAGATAAATTACGAACGTAAATCTCATAAAGAAGCCTATTCTATAATTTTCTTGAATTTTAAAAGTCTGTACTTTAATAATTTATTTTGTAAGACTTATTTTTTTAATCGTTTTTAAACAATTCGTAGTAAACTGTTCTCATTTGCATATTATATCATAATTCGATCTGGTTTTAGATTTACTATGCTATTAGCAATGAACCATTAAACATAAATTAAAATAAATAGATACACAAATTTAATGCAAATACATTAACATTAAATTGGTTATTACATACGGAATATAGTTATACACTGATGTCTATAACTTAATTAATTTAAGTCACGTGTTTTTGAGAATTATTATGCAATTTTATGGTTTTTAAATTATTTTGTAATTTTTTAAAAATAAAAATTTATTGGTTAAAATAGTAATTTAAAAAATCAACTTTACAACTGGTTAAGAATGCAATTTTAAAAAAAATACAAATTTAATACAAAATTACTCGATCTGATTTTAGTTTACTCAAAATTTGATTAATCGATTTACTAAAAACTAGATCTGGTTTTAGTTTTCTCATCATACGTCATTTTTCACTTTTTCATTGGCTTTTTGTGGGTGAGAAAAGTGGCAGGAAGTTGGAGGAAAAAATGAATTCACTTTGAATTTTCAAACGCCATGAATTCACTGGAAAGTGGAAATAGTGGGAAAAGTGGCTGTTTCGCGCCCATTGCAGGCCATGCACAATGATGTCAACAACGATAAAGACTGGTTGGATCAACACTACCTAAAGAGAAAGCCTGAGCGCGGAAACGTCATACATTGTTACATCATGATACGAAACCATAATTTAGGGTTTTTTATTGATAGAAATGCGATTAAAGATGACTTTTTATGATGATGTAACAATGTATGAAATTTTCGCGCTCAGGCTTTGAGTAGAGGTGGTGTTGGATCGAGCCATCTATGAGCGCTTCTCGATGCAACTGTGGCATAGTTCTCGATGAATACTGTGGACGCACGTTCAAACTAAAGATATCAACAACAATAAAGAATAATGAAGTCTTTATTTTTGCTGACACCATTACATTAAATATACATTTAAGATATTTATTTTAATAACTTTCTGTTGAAATTCTACTGCCAAAGACAGTCCCTAGAATTCCATGAGAGCTAAAAAATTATTTTCAGCTTTTTTTAATAATCAAAATTATTTTCTTATACTTTACTGAATTGGCTACCAGACATAGGTGCACGATGATCATTGCGGACTTTTCCAGGTAATTATTTAGACATGTGCCGGTGTTATCGCTGGCGAGCACTAGAACACAAGTCCCTTGATTTAGCATTGAGTTTCCTCCTATGGTATATATCTATCTCTATGTTTAGAAGGTGATGGCTATGCCAACACCACCTCTGCTCAAAGCCTGAGCGCGAAAACGTCGTACATTGTTACATCACCTCAACACCTCCTAGCAAGAAGGCCTGCAGACAAAAGGTGTATTACATCATCATCAAGCAGCTATTGTTAATCGTATTTCTACCAATAATAAGCTCTAAATTTGGTCGCTTGATGATGATGTAACAATGTAGACCAGCGATGCCAGATCTAGGTTTTTCCACCCAGATCTAGGTTTTTTTCTATCCCAGCGGCATCTGCTGAGAAAATAAAAACCCAGAAAAAACCCAAGTTCGGAAAGTCACTTTAGAAAACCATTCATACGTATATAAATGTAAAAATAAAGATTTATATATAAATGTATATAAAAATAAATCTATATATAAACATCCCCTATTTAATTGTAAAAAGATGAAATATGTTAAATGTAAACATCTAAATGTTGGTTATGGTAAATCAAATAATTACAATTAAATTTATTGAACGAATAAACTAAAATATATCAAACCAGAAAATAATGAAACGCTTTTAAAAATATATATACATGAACAAAAAATTAATAATATAAAAATTAATTTTATGCATGAAGTAAAAACCACACTGCCTTTTTAAAATGGGCTGTGCTCTCTGCTGACCTTGAGATCATTCTCTTGAAGTTTTCACATTTGTATTACATTTGTATAAGAAACAAGTTTCTTTATTCTTTTTTAAAACTGTTTTATTTCGGTTTGAGGTTCTTCCTCTCCTCTTCCTCTAATACAATATTGAGTTTTGTCTGAAGAGGTCGCTGAGATAGCTGGTGATGAAAACAAACCCAGATTTGGGTGGAAAAACTCATTTCCGGCAATACTTCCGCTGGCAACGCTGATGTAGACACCTTTTGTCCGCAGGCCTTCTCTTTAGGAGGTGTTGCATCACCCACGGTAGGGTATTGTTACTCATGATTCTACGAATATTAAGCCCGATATATAAGACTATGGAAGTAAATGGTCGTCCAACTCCACTGAATAATGAAGCTAAAGTTTCTAACTCTCGATAGGGCGGGAAATCTATTCAAAAATGGCGCTGCATGTATAATAGCACCTTCAGTGCATGCAGCGCCGACTATTGTGAGTAAAAATATTAGTTTCATTTTCAATTTCAATGCAGCCGAAATTATTGGCATACTACTGCCAAAATTAGTGTATTCTACACAATTTTAAATAAATAATTGATAAGCCAACTGTAGAATGCATTACTAAGCTCACTATTAATTTTGAATATCAACAATATAAGTAAAATAACTCTACAAATTATTGAATTCAGATCACGCTAGGTGCCGCATACATCGCAGAAAGTGTATTCGACCTATGCGGCTCCTAGCGTCATCTGAATTCCCTAGCTTCCCTTAACAGTGGAAAATGACGGGAGTTGAACGACCATTTACTTCTATAGACTCTGGTCCAAACTTTTTAACAATCGTACAACGTAACAAATTCTTATAGATCTGACAATGAGAAACCTAAGAGATCTTGGAAAAAAATGGAGCGGTGTCATTTTTCTCGCAGATTTTCACCAAACCCTTCCAATTATTCCACAACGAACATCTGCTGATGAACTCAGTGCTTGCCTTAGAGTATCCACCATTTGGAAATTGGTCCACACAAAAAGCTGTAATTACTAATATGAGGGTGCGTATTCTTGATGACCACAATCATAAAATTTATAAACAACTACTCAGTTTTGGAGACGAAAAATTACCCACAATTGCGTCAGGTTTAATTTCTCTCTCATCTGATTTCTATTTACTGTTGTGGTCAGTGCAAGAAATAATTATACATATTGTGTTCCCGAACATAGCCACAAAAATTGAGGACCGACAGTGGCTTTGAGAACGTACGATTCTTGCACCAAAGAATGAGAATATAATTAAAAAACGACATCATTTTGCAAGAGTTGCCAAGAATCTTGCATTACATATAAATCTATTGACACTATTATGGACCAGGAGCAAACTGAAAACTAACCCACAGAATTTTTAAATTCATTGGAACCCACCTGGAAAGCCACCACCTAAGTTCAATTCGAAAGTAGGGCCAGTAATAATATTGAGAAATTTGGATTCCCCCAAATTATACAATGGTACTAGACTGTCACTAATTTTATGCCCACTATCACCCAGACAACAATTACCTAGGTTACAATCTCCTCTGGGGAATTATGCAATGACGATTACCAAGGGCAATCTCTTTATGATCCTAATGGCCTGACAAAAAGTAGTGTACCCAAAGGCATTCGAGTAACATATTTTATGTCAAAATAATGGTCTTTTATGCATAACTAACATTTATTAATTTTTTGTAAATAACTTAGAATTAATATTAACTTATGGTACCAATATCAATATTTGAACAATATTGGATTTAATATATTCTGTTATTATATAATCTTTTAATTTTCTTAAAACAATTTTGCTGAGTTTTGTGAAATTTTGTATGTAATCGTATTATTGTTACTATTTAATAGCACGTTTTTTTTCCTTTCAATCATAGCGGGCGAAGCCGCGGGTAAGCAGCTAGTAATCTATATTATTAAGTAGCCGAAGAATGGAGCTAAGTATTGGTTTTATAATGTCTTACCTGTGTACCCCTTCATAATTTCTACATTTTTTGAGGTAGAAGGTTGAAATTCGGAATGTAGCTTTCTATGGGCATGCCCATCTTACTATTTAGTTTGGTTTTGATTGGTACACTGGGGTCAGAATTACGGGGATGGGATTCAGGAAGGGCAAAATATCTGTGTGCTATTTAGGTATGTAAATGCGTGAAATTCGGTATCCAGATTCCTCTAGGCAAGCTCTACAGTACTATGAAGTTTAGGCCCAATTGTTCCAGGGGGGTCGGATTTGCGGGGGTGGCAATTACTTGGTCCTTAGAACTATGGCAACATATGGCATGTTATATATCATATGCTCGGAAATGATGAAAAAGGAAAGAAGTTACCAGGTTTTTTACATTTTATACATATTACGTTCGAGAAAATCAATTTTCTTGATTAAAAAACTTGGGGAGAGGTAAAAAGTGCAGATAAAGGGGTAAAACTATATGACCGCCGGATCCCCCCCCCGCCTTCGGGGGGGGGGGGTTAATTTCTTTTTAATAAATGTATAAATGTATTTCTGCTTCACTGCTAAAGCTCCTTCTTGGAATGTTTACAAGATTTTATTATTATTATTATATGAGTATTTTTCCCGTGAAAAAAATCGCGGGATCAAAAGAAAATGTTGAGCATGGTTAAACTTGAACATAGACAATGGAGACAAGTACAAAGCGAAACACTAATTTATTCAATGTAACATAACATTGTACATCGAGAGCTGGTTTTATGAACAGATAATTATGAACAGGTAGGAAGAAAACTGTGTGACAATTGTTTTACATGGCCTCACGCAGAGCGTGCTAACAATGGCACGGGCTTACATGCTGAGCTTAACTTTGGCTCCACAGAAAAATTATTACGATGCACAAAATTCGAGCGACACTCACTTTCAATGGTTACATACAGGGAGTCACAAAAGGTCATTTACACACTTTACATCATGGTCTGTCAGACAATGAGTTTTACATAGGAAGTTGTGTCCGAAAATCAAACCGTAGGGTGCTACAGCAACTTGAGCGATACGAAAAATAAGACACGCAAAAAGGTTGACTTTATTAACAAAAACAAACTTAAGAATCATGATTACAGAAAATTAATCATAGTTACAGAAAATGTTCAAAATTCGGCCCATCCACCGCAATGCGTGCTTCACAACGTCGACGCATGGAATCACGAACTCGTTCAAATTGTGCAGGTGTGTCAAGGACACGTTCCGCCGCTTCCACGATTCTGGCGACGAGGTCGATGGCAGATGTTACGGGTGTCTCGTATGCCAGGGACTTCATGTATTCCCACAGGCAGAAATCCTGTGGCCGGTGAGGTCAGGGAATCCCGCTTTCCGCTCTCTATTACGCCTGTGAACATCGCCCTCTAGCAGTGGCTGGCCACGGTTTCGCACACAACTCCCTATATAAAACTTGTTCGTTATGGTCTGACAGACCAGCACGTAAAGTTTGTAAACGACCTTTTGGGAAACCCTTTTATACTCAAAATAGTGTTATGTTGTGCTTCCAAATTAATGCCATCTCTCGATGCTCAAGAAAATAAACGCTAAATTCTAGTGGTTACCATAGAAGAGGAATAAGATAGAGTGCGCAAAGTATCTCCTTATGCTACTGCTCGAAATAACATTTCCTCATATGGAGAATTATATTTCCGAAAATGCTAAATAACACGGTTTTTGCACCGTAAACAGCGTCGCCTCGCTGTCAACCCCAAATCGCAATTGGTTATTTGCCTCGATATCGGCATCTGAAATCGCTCAGTACGCGGAGAATTCGCTCTCTATCTTATTGCTCCTCTATGATGGTTACGGGATATTCGTAATTATTATTGTTAGGATTAAATGTAGAGTAATAATTCCTTTACAAGTGAATTAACATATGCTGCTTATAAAATGAACTAGAAATATCAAAATAAAAGTCAGTAAAGCATTTATTTTCGCCGTAAGAATGGCTGTAAATTGCATAATCTAGCACTAGTAATAAAAACGTCATCAATTTGATCTTGTTGACTTAATGGAAAAACATATTTCAACATTCTAAAGCATTTCACCCTTCGGAAAGCTATTTCTACATCGATTCTAACTGTGGCTATCCGTTTAGTTTTTGTTACTTCTTCTGAACTAAATTGCTTTTTATTTTTAGTAAAGGCTGGAATATTTATTTTAACCCCTATAGCATTCAATTCAGCTTCAATTTGGAAACCTCTGTTTGCTATTACTTTTTCCTCACACTAAATAAGATGTAAAATGAATCTATCGCTAGCTCTCCCTCCATAACAGGCTGACACAAACATAAACAATCCATTTAGAGCAATAACTGCCAAAAACTTACTTTGTTGTATGATTTGGAATTGCTGTATTCTTTGTCTCTGCTATCTAAATTATTGTGAATAAAGCTCTATCCAGTCAATAATGCATGTAGTTTTCGGATAATTCGATTTGAAGGAATAGGAAGGGATTTGTAAATGTTGTATATAGACTGCCAAAAAATTAATTCACGGCATTAATTATCCAAAATTGTTACATGATGTTTTAAATTAATTCAAAAGCAAAATTTGAAATTTCAGGCCAGTGAAACAGATATTTTAAATCTTTATGTTAGATCACCGTTTAACAAACCTAATTTTTAATTTCATAAGTAAGAATAATAACTGATCAGGGAGTGACTTTTTAATGTAAGATTTATCCTTAAGATAATAGGTGCGTTCAATTTCCCGAAGAAAAGCTGCTCTTCTCCATAAGTTGCTTTTGGAGACCGGAAGTGACGTAAAACATGTCAACAAACTGATAAGCAGATTGAGAAAAGCAAGTCCAGAGGCGCTTTTTTTGGCTTTTGCTTTTGCTCTTGTGAAACCGAGGCTGACGAGAAGAAAACAAAATGGCTACCTGCAGCGAGCCGAAGCGGAGGAGATTAAACATCAAAATTTGGACCGTTTCAGACGAAAAAGAAATTGCTCATTATGTAGTTGAAAATCCCTACTTAGGAAAAGAACAGGTAAGATAAAATCAAACTTTAAAATGTGTAATAGTTTCGTCGTAAAAATTAGAAATCAATACGAGCTGGGAAGTACTCATAGTCGTAACTGATACTCCCGATAAACGTTTGTGTAAACACAAAGGTTTTTCGGTTAAATGACGGATAATTTCATAATAATTCAATATGGTAACCTTTAATATTTATATTTTATATTAATATAAATACCCATGATTTCAACAGGCTAAGGAAACATTTTTGTCGAAAGGTTTTCTTCTTACTATTCTCCATTTCGTCAACAACTGATCAGGACTGATGAGTCTCATTACCCACAATCCCCTCCTCTTCCGTTAAAGTCACTTTCATAAGCCGAATGTTCAAACATAAGTCAGAAAAGCCAAAAAAGCAAAATTCACTTATTGGAAGGGGAAAATGAACGCACCTATTGTTTTAAAATAGAATAAAACATTACCGTAGTTAGCGAGGTGAATAGTTTAAAATATTGTTTCTTTTAGATATCAAAAGAAAAAGATGGAAAATCTGTTTGGGTGTCTTCATTTGCAGTATTCTATGTAAAAATTATGATCCAGTATGAGCTTCCTATTGAGTTCGGCTTCAATCATTATTTTAGTGCATTCATTAGAATGACAGACGAAGTCTTCTGATTGATCACTTTCAAGTTCAGGCATATCAACATTAATGACTTCAGAATTTCCTTGTGTGTTATCATTGTCATTATCTGTTGCATCTACTTTTCTTCCTTGTGGTTTTTGGCTTAACCATCGCAGAAGTACATCTTTTTAACTGGCACCGTTACACTTTTATACAGAAAAAATTTGACTACAGTAAGCCTACATGGCATCACACTTAATATTACATAAATTTTTTATGTCTTGCTACTTTAATTTTATCATCTAAATGCAAATGAGGACTGGGATTCCGTATTGTAGGTGCTCCATCAATAAAATGAGGTGAACAGATATAATTATTCACATAAACTAGCTGAAGTACCCGGCGTCGCTCGGAGAAAAATATAGATTTTCATTTTTATGTATACAGGGTGTTCTCGAATAACGTGTACAAATTTGGGGGGATGATAGAGGGATCAAATCTAAGCAACATTTTCCTCTTTCATTTTTTTCTCTGGGACATTGTTTTTGACATAAAAAATGTTTTGACATATAAAGACCCATAATTCTGGAACACGTCAAAATCATAGTCAATCATGCAATACAAAGAACAAAAAAACATTGCATACACTACAATAATGTGACTTGTTTTTTTATGAAACATGCAAATGTTTTACAATAAGTGTTCTAATTGATTCCCTCTGGCACGAATGCATGCTTTACAATGTCCTCGCATGGACTGACGTACACGTTCAAATGTTCCTGGTTCTTCGCGAATCTGGTCCGCAGCTACGGCGATTCTGGTTACCAGCTCTTAATCGGATCCCACAGGTGTCTCGTATACCAATGTCTTTAAGTGTCCCCAAAGAATATAAACAACCGTTTCCTGCAGGTAGGATTTCAACATGTTTTATCTCAAAAACAATGCCCCAGAGAAAAAAAAACGAAAGAGGGAAATGTTGCTTAGATTTGATCCCTCTATCCCCCCCCCCCAAGTTTGTACACGTTATTCGAGAACATTCTGTATACAGAGTCCGCCAAAAAATGTATACACACTTCAGCAAAAGATAAACTATATTAAAGTTGTAACACTAAATTCATGGGGGTGGCCGTGGCCTGGTTGTCTTGTCGGTTGGCTTGCCAATCGATGGAGTTCAGCAACTTCAGGCGCGGCTAGCTGCTGGTTGGGTGACGGCCTGGGCTTGAGGGCCACCGCTGGCGGGACAGCTATTTGGGCGCGGCTGTTGGGGGACTTTGGTCTGACCCATTTGCCGATTGACCATAGCTGGTTTTCCAGCAGTTGGTGACAGCCTCTGGTTCGTTTATCCCCAGCAGCTGTTCCATCATGAAACCCCCCGTGCTTCGGAGGGCACGTTAAGCCGTCGGTCCCGACTGCTACTGTCATCTCGTAGCAGTCGTTATTTAATGGGATGGCGCAAAACTCCCTCTGTACCAGATAAAAACACTAAATTCATACAGGCTTCTACAATTACGACAGCTGTTCAAAGTGATTTTCCTTAGCGTTGAGATATTTTTGAATACAGCGAACAATCGGCCTCGGTGGCTCAACGGTTGCGTGATCGCCTCTGATGCCCGAGTACGCGGGCTCGATCCCGGCCGAGGATGACGAGGATTTTTCAGGGGGAAATCCTGAGATCACGCACTTCCTTCGGAAGGGAACTAAAGCCGTTGGTCCCGTGTAGTCGTTTGCCGGCTGCACGTTAAAGAACCCTTCCGAGGCAAAATTTGCGGCCCCTATAACGCCGTCCTGAAATGACCATAGCAGTTGAAAAGGACGTTAATGCCAAACAAACCAAACCAAACCAAACCGAGTACGGCGAACAGTTGCTCCTATCCATTTCCTAGCAAACCCTTATCAATAATCTCCTATGTCTAGGAGGCAATTGTGGCAATGTCTCTATTCAATACATTTAATAATATTGGGGTGTAAGCTTTCGACTTTGCTGTTGCGGACTCTGTAGAAAATAAAAGTTCTATTCTATTCCCGTGCGAAAGACTTGCATCATTGTTGATGCTGCTTCACGGAACAATCGCAAAAACAAACGTAATCTTCATTACGGTTTTGCTTGGCACACAATTGTCAATTGTTTCAAATCCTAGACCAATCAGAAAGCCGAATGACAGCCACACACATCTCAGTTTTATATATTAGATTATACATAAGATTAGCATTTGATAGAGTTATCCACATTTCACGAGATGTTAATTATGGCTGACTAGTACGAAATCCGATTTCCCTTCAGCAAAATCAAACGGAGTTCGATTAGTTTCAGCTATTATAGTGACTACCCATAATAAAACTAAAAGAAAAAGGAAAATTAAATATTACAAGTCCGATTGGTATGCATTAAAAGAAATAAAACTGTAACTTAATCCCTTTTAGGTTATTTGCAGTTTCGTAAGGGTCTTAATAAGGTAGGTATTGTTGGTATTCTACAACCTTTTTCTGATGCTATTAAATTAATTACCAAGGAGAATATTTACCCTATTGTGTGAAATTTCCCCCTTATTATACAGAGGGTGGACCTTTCGATTTAGACGTTTTGTCGAATATCTAGAAAAATACATCTTGCAGATGTACTTGACGAATAATCCTGAAACCTCTTATATTTCAGTGAAAGATTTGTCCCAAAGGCAAATAGGGAACCAGGAACAAATTGAACAAAAAATATAATGTTTGGCATCATCCTGTAAAAAATAATGTTTGAAATGCGTTGTAGCTGTAGCATATGATTAGGAGGCTTCTTTTACTTATGTGTTCATTTGTGTGAGATATTCTTGGAGATATAAAGGTTTCTTTAAATAAAACAATTGAAGAAAAAAATTTTTTTCAAAAAAACAACGCTTATGTCAAAATTAGGTAGACATAGCGCCATCTCTTGAGCAAACAAACATTAGCCAATTCTATTTCATATTAATTCACCCCCCCCCCCCCCTTTGGATTTTTTGAAATTTTTGTTTAGATTCCTGCATTGTCACCGATTTTACGTATGTATACAGAATTTCAGCAAGATCGAACTAGTGGAAGGGGTTGAAATATTGATCACAAGATTTCATCCACCAAACATGATCCAAATGGCGAAAGTTATATAAGCGTTGTAAAAAATAGAAATTTTTTGTAAGTTTTTTGTTTGCACCATGAAGGGTTTTCAACCCAATGCAATGTCATTTTCAGGAAACTTGACAAGCTACAGTAGCGACAACATCCAGCAATCAATATATTAAGATATTAATATTTGATGAAATAAGAGCATTCTTACTAAATAATATTTACCTGCGCAAGCGTTACCAAAATGTTTTTTGCATAATTTATTAGCCAAATGTATAGAGCTACTTTTATAAAAAGCCTAAGCAAATATCCTGAAAATTCAGAAAGATATCGCCGATAGAATCAGTTGAATTTCAGGTGCTCTCAAAATTAAACAAAACGATATGGGGCTTTCTCCAAATTTTTATTTTTGGACCAAACACCGGTATCAACTTCTCCTTAAGTGGATATGAACTCAATATGAGGAATGCATAAGAAGGAAATATATAGTTCACATAAAATAACTGATTTATTTGTTTGCCATTGCAGTAAACACAATTCACCCTGGACGTCAATACCCTGTGTAGCTTCCATGTACTGTATGTCACAAACGGTCAACAGTAAACTCACCCGATGATGCAGAGTGCAATTGAAGTCTGTGATCAGTTCACCATGCTACTTTAACTATTTACTCCTTTCTTGCCAGATTACTTGAAAAATTTTTAGCAAAATATCTTTGCTCGCAGTATGCTAGCTTTGATACGGATAACCTTCACTAAATTGGCTCATATCGCAATTGAAATCGATAATGTCACTGACAAGGGGACCGCACGGACATATCAACACAGATTTGATTGAAATTTAGGAGGTCAATCTACAGTATTGATATACCTTCTGTGTAAAAGGATTTGAATCAACGGCCTTTCGTTTCGGAGAAAAAATTTGTAAAATTTGATAATTTTTCTACGTTTACTATTGCAGTGCCAGATAAGCCAAGTAGAAAGAAACATGTTCAACTTACCAGCGGTGGCGCAATGGCTAACGGCAGGCCGCTGTGATTTCCTGGCCCGGGTTCTATTCCTTTAATTTTTTCATTTTTTTTTTCTTTTTTGTGTTTTTTGTGCTTTCGCCATTATTATTTGTTTGCACTTTGCATAGTAACATTTACATACATAAGCAACGATTGCGCATAGACCGTCGATAGTGCGAATAGATCTTTATCGTTTATTTTCATTTCACACGTCAAATTAACATCCGTCTTCCGTTTTCGGTTACTATGGAAACGGGTTTGGGGGAGGGGAGGGGTGGAGAACGGATCAGTCATCGCACCGTCATCACCGCCACATCGCCTCCAGTTACGGATCGGCAATGACCGTCCGTGAAAATATTATACGACGCATTTTTGCATATTTTTAGTCCTGTGACGTTGCTTATGTATGTGAATGTTACTATGCAAAGTGCAAACAAATAATAACGGCGAAAAACACAAAAAAAAGAAAAAAAAATGGGGAAAAAAGCCGAAAAATATGACAGGAATCGAACCCGGGGCAAGAAATCACAGTGACCTGACACTAGCCACTGCACCACCGCTGTTATCTGGCATTACAATAGTAAAACAATTTGTTTTTTTTTCTCCGAAATGAAAGGCCATTGATTCAAATCCTTTTACACAGAAGGTATATAAATGTTTGCGATTGACCTCCTAAAAGTTTAAACATATCCGTTTATCAAATGCAAAAAGTTCTTCTGTTCATATTTTTGACATGGAACGATGTGTTCCATTTGACTAATTGTAGAATGAGTTATTAGTTGTGTGAAAAACTTTAGAAGAATTTTATAGGCCTGAATTCAAAATTATCTTCAAAATTAATCTCCTTTTGGATATCACTTCAGAATTCGAATTCGTATTTTTCGTTTTTCATTTTCGTTATTTCCAGTTCTTCTACATCGATGTTGTGATCACGACAACCTTCGAGAATTTTATTTTACGTTGCCTGAAGATGAGACCAGAAGCTCTCGAAAAGCTTTGCATGATTTTATAAATTTTTGTTCTATTTTGATTCTTTGCACACACGATAGCCTACGTTCTGGGATAACAGGAGAATTTCTGTTCAGTATATCCGTGTCAGTTTTGTCGCCTACAAGTTTCAGCCATGGCCTGTTTTGAACTTCCTCTTCCATTGGTATTAGTTATGTGAAAAAATTTATTCATTCTAAAATTAGTCAAATAGAACACAACGTTCCATATCAAAAAATCGATCTAAAAATATATTTCTATCCAAAATATGATAATACAGCTGTATGCTTTTTTGTAATTAGACTTTTGCAAGCAGTTGTTGCAATATGCCCTTCAATGTTATCAATTTACCTAAATGGAATCGAAAACATTTTATTTCGATTGATTATTGTTTTAAAATTGAAATTACTGACAAAGCTTGTGTATTAAAAATAACAGCAAATGTCACTTCATTTTCATCATCAGACAAAGAATCATCAAGATTTATATCTTGAAGCTGCATCACATTTTCCAAAATATCTGCATCAGTCAATTCATGATCCACCATAAGATGATCATCTGTTGTAATATATGAATGAAAATCATTTTATTGAGCCTATCTTTATCTTTGATGAAAGTTGATAAAGTTGATCGAGATAGTCCAAACTTTTCACCAACAACACTTTTCTTTTCACCATTCTCTGCGGACTTAGATGCCTTACGTTCTTCCCGCTGAGTAGATGCTGCAGGGTATTTCACCTTGCCAGCTGCTGAAGCCGATGAAGACACTGGAGACGTAGAAGATGGTGGCTGGATGACACTCGGTGGCTGGGAAAAGTGTGAGGTCAGAGACAAAGGGATTCTAAAACTTTGAGTTAAAAATCAGTGGTAAATAGTTTTCTTTTATAATAAGGAGTTCGTTATATTGAAATTCGTTCAATAAATTCAGGGACTTCAAAAATAATTCGTTACATCGAGGAGTTCGTTATAGCAAGGGTCCACCTATAATAACTTCTATTTATATTTTAATTAATGATGACAACAATCAGGACCTTCACTCTGGTAAATTTATTGATATTTTTATTCAACGTTTAATCTAATATTTTCTTCTTTTATCGTCTTAAGGTTCCTATTGTTTCGATTTGCAATGCCATATCGCTGCACTGACTCAATTACATTAAGCGTGACTCTCTTCGCTTTGATTTATGTGGGTTTTTTTTTAGTTCTGTACTAGGCCATCCCGCAGCATTACAGTAAATTAGTAAGTTAAATGCAAAATATTATTCCATAATTTTTATTATTGCCTTGGAGTATACTGTGTCGGAATTTAGCGATCCCTACCAGTTTTGCCTTTCTTTCCAGGCTTTTTCAAGGGTACATTTGAGAATAATAAGCATGCCTCGATATTTATAATCTTCAAGAACATAATAAGCATGGGGTTAAAGGTGATTGGATAAAATTGTCTCCTTCCGAACCCCTTCTCCCTGCCATAAAACCTTAAACCCTCGACTCCCACCCGCTCCTTCCATAAGATATTTATAATTTTGCTGGAGTATATCGAATAAATTATAATATTTGTAATGACTTTTATATCGGCCTCTCAACCCGCAATTTTGCTACAAGATTTAAGGAACATGTATCATCTTTTAATAAAAAAGACAATAAATCCCAATATGCTACTCACCTCATTGAAAAAGGACACAACCTTGATAGTCTCAATAACTCTATGAATATTATTCATATTTGCAATGACCCCATAAGAACCAACATTTTAGAATTCATAGAGATTTACAAAGCAACTAGTTGTTACCCGCGGCTTCGCCCGCCCGCGCCATCTGTTGAGGGGAATAACAAAGCAAAAGCAGATAATTTTAAATGAAAACACCAGAAAGTGGGGAAGGGGGGGGGGCGTAGGGGGCTGATTTTTTGGCGATAGAGCAGGTCCATTATTGATAAGCCTGCCCTGAAAATTTCAAGTCGCTAGCTCAAACCGATAGAATTACAGATAAATAAATAAATAAATACACGCAAGAGTTTTAGTATATAGAAGCAACAAGATTCCGATTCCCTAATTAATACGCAAACTTCATTTGATGTTCATTCCAAGCTATTTCCCATAACCGATTTGTTATAATGGCCTAGATCCATTTTCAGCAGTAGTAAATTTCTTTATTATTAAGTTATTCCTTCCTTTTTTGTGATATCATACTTAGTTGTCATATATTATTAACGTCTTATATAAGTTACTTTATATGTCTATATATCAATAAATAAATATGCGTGTATATATGTAAGTTATTAACAAAAATATCTTCCTTATTGCTGTATGTATATTATACCAATCTATTCATTCTTTTAATACAATGTTTATTAATTTGCATATAATTGACTTAAAATAATTGATTGTAAATCTTCAATGATTAAAAAAAATAATTGACAAAATATTGTTGGTAATAATATAATTATAACTAAATTTTATAATTCTCTAACTGCAACAACAATATTAATTGCCCTCTAGATAGTTACTTGTAATTACCTTTTATATAATTTTGCAAGTATATACCTTTATTAATTCATATATTTATTATTCATATGTATAAGCTGTTCACCCCCATTTCTCCTCCTCCCTTCCCCCCATCCTTCACTTCACTCATCCAAATTCCATCACGCCAACCCCTTTTCCCCCAACAAATGACGTTACCTCAGTTTTATCCAATCAACTTTAACCCCATACTTATTATGTTCTTGAAGACTATAAATATCGAGGCATGTTATTTTCAAATGTACCCTTGAAAAAGCCGAGAAAGAAAGGCGAAACCGGTCGGGATTGGTAAATTCCGACACAATGTACTGCAAGGCATTTAAAAAAAAAGACAGTACGGAGCACCCTAGTTTTATGAAATATTATTCCCTCCACCATCCCCGGAATAACCGCGCAAATCACTTATCAAAATTTGACCCGTGGGTTAAGATTGAAAAAATCCGTTAAACCAACGGTTACAACAATATTCCAACTTTACAAGCGAAACTCGTTTTCATGCAACAATTCATGCAACAATAAGTTTTTTGCGGACAAAAAAAATAAATTTTTTTAGTAATAGTAATTTGTCAGTTGTATTTTTATCAATTGTGATCCCTCCTGAACTCAATCTGACACCGCTGTCACAATCTTTCTCATCGTGGTAACTGGTGTTAAAAGAATAAAAAAAAAGATAAAGCTTCCACCAAGGGACGAATTCTGAGGAGAAGATAGAGGTTGGATGGCGTAGTGGAAAGGTGTACATACAATTTCGATAGAGAAGTGAAAAAATACGGACAAAAAATAAGATCAATTTGTCCAGCGAATGCCTGATACGAAAGAAAAACAGCTTTTCGATTGAGTGAAACGTGCCTCTAGATGCTTAGAATTCGAATTAATGATCCGTTTGTGAGGTAAAGATCCCCACACACCTTAGCTACCTTTAACATTTTTTACATCTCCTCTACCCATTTCCATATAAAGAACTCCTTTTACGACTCTCAGGGGTCTACGATTTGCAATCCTGCGCTTTAAAAAAATCAGCAAACAGAGACGTTAAGTCCAGTTTCAGTAGAAAATTTTCTTTCTTTCTGAAAATGAAAGTCATATCTTCACAAATTTAGATGCGCAAGGAAAAAAAAAGTTTGAAAATTAATTAAACGAAATCTTCTCGTGTGATTTTGTTTCCATATTTTCCCGATTATATTATGACCTAGCCATTTTTCTTCTTTGTGTTTGTAGTCTTAACAGATTACGACGGACGTTTAATGTTTATTGTTTTTTTTTCATCCTAGAAAATTGCATTAATTTAGCGTGTCTCCTGAGGCATTAACTCCTGACATTCCCCGAAAGAACAACATAGGCATGAAAACCCATATTTATCCCTCAAAGCAATGAATAATTAAAGCGTATAATGATTTCACACTCTAAATTTAGATTAACACCCCTAAGCCAATGGCACTTTCCTTCTATTTAGTGAAATTAAACGCAGTTGTTGTTAAAAATTGTGCGGGTCACTAATTTACATGAAAATATGCAATCCTGATGAATAATATGAATTTTATAGATTATTGACCGCAAGCCTGAAATACTGGTTCTAAAAAATAAAGACTATCAATTAAAAGGAAAACTCATTTGACATAAAAAAATCCGAAAATCTTCACGTTTTTCTAAACTTTTATAAACAATTATTTAGAATATTTTACTACAAGCATTAGTAATAATCGTTTCTCTGGTCGGGTAACAAATATCTTCTTACTTTGAAAATCACGCAAACTATTTTTCTACACCAATATTTTCGTATCTGAATAACTTTTAAAAGACAATAAACATCGCATGGCATAAATCCCATCTACTTATATTAATTCAATTTTGGTAGTAGAGGAAAAGGTAGAATTATGACCCCCTGCCGGTAAATTGGCCCCCCAGCCTAATAAATTAACAAGTAAATATGTACTACATCCAATAAAGCAATAACTAATTGCAAAATTTAAGGTATAGATATCGCTTCCTTTGACTCATTTGTCAGTAAAGCAGTGCTATCAACGCACGATAAGTTTGTACTGTCAAATATTTTTTCTTTTAATTATTATAACTGATAATGTTCCGTTTTTGACTTACTGAAGGCAAATTCAAGTTAGCTTCTTTTCCCCCCGTAGACCCTATTTTTGTTGTTCATAATATTGTTTGTAATCAGCATTTTAGTTTCATCATTTTATTTAGTGGCGGCCGTAACCGAGACCGTTGTCTCGGTACAGTCTGTAACATTGCTATGGAATCGATGCATAATTTTCGATTACGTTGTATATTTATTACATATTATAACCATTACCTGTGTACAGCACTCTTAGCCTATTAACATTTTAGAAAAAGTATTAAAAATTCATTTTCATCAATTTCAAAAACAATACACAAAAAAGTCAGTTTTTTAATGTAACAATTCTATAGAATCAGAAGTGAAAACCTTTAAAATATTGTATCTACCTTCTGAAAATGGAAATGAACCATATGCAAATACCTTTTATTGCTTGCAAAAGTTATTTATGTTAGTGGAAAGTAGATGTTTTCTTTCACCACAATCCCAGGCGGTTCAGTGTTGACAGAGCTTGAAATCAGAAAGATCATCAAGTTTCATACTCAAGGATTAAGTCAAAGAGCAATTGCTAAAAAGATAGGAAGATCTCAGAAAGCAGTTTATAATTTTTTGTCAAAGGGTGACAATTATGGTACTTCCAAAAGAAGATCTAAGGCTAAAAAGCTAAACACTAGAGATCACAGAAGAATATTTCGTATGGCAACGAAAGAACAATTATCAGTACGACAGATTGCAGCTGCTCTACCTGTAAAAGTGTCCCACCAGACTGTCTGGAG
Organism: Rhysida immarginata; assembly: GCA_023313115.1. NCBI lineage: Eukaryota > Metazoa > Arthropoda > Chilopoda > Scolopendromorpha > Scolopendridae > Rhysida > Rhysida immarginata. Next base: position 185,580 of record JAHWFO010003280.1, read on the forward strand.
AAGTCTTCACGACAACACCAACATCAAGTATTCCAAATGTCTTAGAAAACCACGACTAACAGAAGCTCACCGACATGCACGACTTGAATGGGCTAAAGATAAGATGTCCTGGGTGGAACAATGGAGCAACATCGTTTTCTCTGACGAAAAGAAGTTTAACTTAGACGGACCAGACGGAAAAGCATGTTACTGGCATGATCTGAGGACGACTCCCAACATTCAGTTCAGCAGAAACTTTGGAGGGGGATCTGTCATGGTGTGGGCAGCATTTGGCTACAACGGAAAATCAGATCTTGTGTTTGTGGAAGGAAGATTGGACTCCAAAAAGTATCAGACATTGCTTTATGATCATTTAATACCGTTTGGCCCTTTGATTGGTGGCCCAACGTGGAAATTTCAACAAGACAACGCAAGCTGCCATGTTTCAAAAGCAATGAAAACATGGTTCGTTGATGAAAAAATTGAAGTAATTAATTGGCCATCATTAAGCCCGGACATGGACCCCATAGAAAATTTATGGGGTATCATGGTATCGAAAATTTATGCTAAAAAGAAACAGTTTGATCGTGTTAACGAGCTGAAACTCGCTATTTTAGAGGCATGGGACAACATAAAACTTCCAGTTCTCCAAAAGCTAGTTGAATCCATGCCTAACAGAGTGTTTCAATTAATTTCAGCAAAAGGTGGTTCAACTAAATATTGAATTGTAGTTTTCTTTAAACTTTTATTTGTGATTCCATAGAACTGTTACAGTTAATTAATGGATTTTTTTGTTTATTGATCAAACAATGTTTTTGTTTTTTTTGTTTGTTTGTTTCATTAAACATCTTTATGGTTTACAAACATATGTAACATTCAGCATTTTGATATATGGATAAATTGAAAAGTTACTTTGAAATATGCCTTGATTCCATAGCAATGTTACAGACTGTATTAGAGGCCGTGCTGTCCGTGGTAGGGGCAGTGTACGAGGGAGAAGCAGTAGTACCAGAGCCCAAGAGGAACGAAGAGGAAAAAAAAGCAGGAAATTAATGATAATGTTGGTAACATTTCAATATGAATCAAGAAAGTAAGAGTGGGATCAACCCAGAGTCCTAAAATACATATTGCTTTACTTCTATACGTTTACCAAATTTTTGAATTTGCGTTTTCATTATATTAAGTTTCAGATTTTGTTTTTTAACACTGATTGATAATCTATTGACTTTTTTTTTTGTAAGTCAGACTTTTTGTAATAACCAATAACGACAATCAAATGGTTCTTCAGTATATAACAAAAAGAATTCATCCAAGTGGCTGTATAAAATTCCATTTAAACTTAAACGATACACTGGAAATATGTCTAGTGAGAAAAAACCACTTGAAATATAGCTGCCTTGGCTTATGCCTTGCAAGAATGAAGATAAGAACGTAAAGACGTAACTGTGCATGGGGAAGAGCTAAAGAGTTCAGAAATTCTAACAGAAAAGAAAAATTAATTGCATTAAAAGTGCTGTAAATATCCAATGACAATAGATTAGTTAATTTGTTTCTCTGCTTATTACGAGGGGCGTTCACAGAGTCATTACAATCAGCCGGAAGAATGAGAGATGGTAAGGTGGTAGCGTCAGTACCTCTCAGGGCCACATGTTTTTCCTAACGATGGAAGACTTGCTGGATGCCACTTTTATAAAAGGAAGTTCTTTTGGCTGTTGAGAAACTACTTCACCTGGAAGATGACCTCGTCGTCCTCGTCTTGGAAATGCTGTCTACGAAGCGGATTCTTCAGGCGATGGAAGAGGAAGAAGTCCTTGAGACTAAATCGGGTGAATACGGCGGATGTGGCAGAACCCCAGTTCCGCCGCAACGCGCATGGTCTCATGTACAGATTGTACTGGCGCGTTGTCGTGCAGAAGTCTGACCCCTTTGGACAACTTGCCTCGCCGACTTGAATTGATGGCCTCCCGCAGAGGTCCCGGTAGTACGCTCCTGTGAGTGTCTGGTCTATCCTTCGCAATCTGAGACTCATCATAGTTGGAGGGCGTCCGCTCCGAGGTTCGCCTGGCCGCACTTGAAAAGTCGACGCCACATCAACGGCCATTAACTCCTCATGGATTAGTTTGGCGTTGTTCCCCTTCAAATGCACGGCTCGCATCTCCGATCGTTCTTTCATGTTGATTGCAATGACTTTATGACCTCCCCTCGTAATTAAATTTTTTGAATATATGACTCCTAAAAATGATTAAATCGAGCAATTTTTGCCCAATATATGACTCCCTCGTACATAGTCTTGGATTTTTGGGAAATAATTACTTTTTCTAAGATTCAAAAAGAACTTTTTCAGCTATTTTTCCGAGATAAGTTTGAAGGGTAATGAGTCTGTAATTTGACTTGGATTTCCTTTATTAAAGATTGGCTTAATAGTTATGCGTCCCCAACTAAAGGAGTAAATACCAGAGAATAAAATTTGTTGTTATGAATAGTAAAGTCTATTAACATTGATTGGAAAAAGAAGACATTAAATAAGCATCTATTACATTTGAATAAGTGGAAAATCTGTTTGTTTGGACAATTGCCTTATTAAGTACCGAAAGGTGCTTTATGCTATCAGTGTGGGGAAACGTGTCTGTCTGTCTGTCTGTCCGTCTGTCTGTGCACCCTGTTATTCCTCCAAATTTCATTAATCTAGGCTTTACAGACCCTGAGTTATTAACTTGTTGATCTTGGTTGCGGCATTTTTATTTCTGTTCATATATCAGTTATCGTTGAAATTCGACCCATGTTCATATGACGTTTGGTGTTTACCTTGGCCTCTATAATACCCCCTTAAATTGTTTTACGGTTTGATTCACCCTGTATGTGCTCATCAAATTTTCTGTTTTCTATTCTGATGGTTTAGATAGGAGAAATTCCAATCTGCAAGCTGGGTGCCATAATATCATTGGGCCTCCATCTTGACTACTTGGTAATCTTTAAGAACACTCGGTGACAGCCTTGCTGCAGCGTGTTCACGATGGCCAATTGGTAGAGGCGACAAGCGTGATACATGTGGTTCCTGGTTCAATCCAAGATGTGGAATTTTTTCTTCCATTTTTTCTGATATCATTTCCTTATGATTGGAGTATCATCTCCAGCTCTTCCATTTATAATTTCTTAAGATAGAGAATGTTGCATTGTAGAAAGTTACCTGTATTTGCTTCGAAATTAATCATATTTCTATCAAAGTTTTGTTAAAAAATTTCGTGTTTAATTTCCTATAGTGAATATATCGACTCGGATTCAATCTATATAAATCGAGTGCCAGTATAATTTGTTTAATGGTCGGAAAAATACAATTGAAAATTTTGAATGGGCATTAGATTTATGAAAATAAGTATAATAAATAAATAAATAAATTAATAAGATGGAATCAAAATTTTCTTCCTGAGAATGACAGGAGTGACTATTACCACTAACGTCGAAGTAGCTCTTAGCATCGAAGTAGCTCTTAACATCGAAGAGGTTCGGCAGCTGTCGAATACGAATAATCGCAGCAGCAATAACAGCTGTCGAATAAATAGGAGACTTGTCACCTTCACGTTCGATTGTTTCCAGAGATTTGAAGAAAAGAAAAATGTGGTCGACCGAAGAACAGAAGGCTTCTTGCTATACAATATGTCCACATTTTATTAAGAAGGCAGGCAACGATTATAAAACATTTCCGCTCCAAATTGTTTAATATAATTATATAACCAAATTCAAGTGGTTTAGGAGATACAGAAATGTTTGCACTCTATGACGAATGAGTTAAAGATATTTCCACTTTTAAAGATATTTAAACATACCGATTAATCTGCAATGAACATAAACATGAAAACAGAGAAAACATTCTGTCGCGCTTTTACATTCATTTTATTTTACCATTACAATAATTACTTCATTAATTAAACAATCTGTAATAATGCCAAATGCATTTTAATCCATGAGCCAACCGCCGCTTAATGAATGAAAATTAACCAAAAGAATTATCTTTAACGCCGTCTTTCAGTCATAATAAAGCATTGATCGCATAACAAAACTGCAATATGTCGAATAACAATTGCATAAAATTGTCAATTAATGATTTTATGCAAATTCTGTCTCGAATCTCATGCATTTTGTTTCATTAAGATCCACTACAAATGTATGTATTTCAATTTTAAATTTTCAGTGTGTCAAAAGAGAAACTATTATCAAACAACGCAATATTTAATAAATTTTAGGCATATATTACTGAAATAGTGCTAAAACTTTAAGACAGTAATGATTATACATATACGGTTATTGTTAGATAGAATTCATTTTAATTTCTATTGATATAATTTTATTTTTTTTCAATGGAAGAGTTAATATTTAATATTATGTCTACCACCTTTGAGCGAATTAACATTTATTTGATTTCGTATCCGCAGCATAAACGTGTCTAAAAATATGTCTCTTACGGACACAAGAGAGAATTCAAAAGCAGAGTGCCTTGCATATCTTATATCTCAAGAAAGTATACGACTAACTCTTTTTAGTCATGTAAGCTTAATTTATTTAGGCAATACTCGTAGAAGCCTTATTCGTAGAGTTTTCATTTCAAGAAACAATGACAACATTATACAAAATTCAGAGCTGTTTTGAGAGCTGTCCTTGGTAAAATATGGATTTAGATAATCGGAGAAGTTTCGGAATTTCTTAATACAGATGAATTATTTGGACAAAGTAATTGAAATATCCCGTTTTAATAGTGTCTGATATTATTGACGTTGTTGTTGTTGTTGTTGTCTCTAATTGATCGAATTTGTATTATGCACTCTTTTCATCTGTTAATAGGCATTAATGCACTCTATAAACGTATAATACAATTATTGTTCCCTTTTGAAATAATTGTATTTTATGTCCGATTTCCATATAGGGCAAATTGCTGATACCATTTAAGAGATGTTCTCATGATATAGATGTCCAGTTTATAAGAGTATCAAAAGTTAGTGTTGAAAATCATGACAGCATACACTACTAAAATTCAAGCATCTTCTAAATAAAGAATGGAATAAGACTAAGCAATATGAATGTTGTTTTTTAATGTTACCGGTGCATTTCAAAAAACTTCCATCATTACGGGTGAAAGATAAAATTATATTAAAAAAAAAGAAAGAAAAAGTAGCAATCATGTGCAAAATAAAATTATTTCCGGCCATGGGTTTATTGGCAAAAATGTTCATATACATCCCCTCTACCTTATTGTTAAGTTTGGGCAAAGAGTTCTGAGACACCCTGTATATTAGTATATAGATAACGCACAAAAATTTATTAACTCTATTATGTAATCTACACTATAAGCTGGTTTAGAATTTTCCTGTGACATATTTTTTGAATTATCTATTTATAGATAATGAAGAACTTCCAGTTATGAATAACATGATTAAGGGTCAACTGAATCAAATTTTAACATGTACTTACTGTTTTCTAAATTCTGTAAGAAGCCTCTCAAAAACATGAAATAAAATGTAAAAAATAAAAATTTTAAAGCACACACTTTCACTTTAAAAAGAGCAGTAAAAAGTAAAAAATCTAATTAAAAAAAAACAGGTAAAAGTGTGGGGGCGCGTTTATTTTCTTATGTAGTATTTTCTTTTTAAAATTTAATATTAAACGCGCCACCACACTTTTATCTTTTTTTTTAATTAGATATTTTATTTTTTACTGCACTTTAAAATTTTTATTTTATACATTTCATTTTATTCTTTTTAATCTTTATTTAAAAAAAATAAGCGTTTCTATCAAAACTACACAAACCAAAAAAGACCTTGTAAGCCTACGTCGGCTACGTTTGTATCTCGACAAAGCGTTTACAACAATACATTATGCTGGCTAATCATAAACTTTCCTAGTATTAATGATCAAATTAACAACAATTACATCCAACAATTAACAACGATAACAATAAACAACAATATAGGCACTCGTTATGTCATGATTGCATTGTATACATTAAACTTAAATATTAAATAACTTACGAATAAATGCAAGACTAGTGAAACTAACGAATGAAACATGAAACATAAGACGCCGTTGGGAAAAGTTTCAGAGTTATAGGTAGTCAGGAAGTGGGCAAAATAATGATTACAAAATTTGCGCACAAACACACAAACAAGTGAGTTTAATAAAAGTGTGTAATAAAATAAGTTGGTTTTATTTCCTCGTGGCATTGTTGTTTTCCATGCATGCGGAAAAGCTACCTGCCATCCACGGAGTAGAAAAACCATCTTCAATTTTAACTGAGGAAATCTCTTAAATGGTTCGTTATCCGAACCATGTTTATATGAACTTTTGTTTTCATCTCGCTGTGGGGAATCACCACCACAAGTTTGTGACAGGAGCTTAGATACTCCGTTTATAGTGTAAAAATGTTTGCATATCTTCTATTGTATTAACTAGAATCATACAGGGAGGTGTTATAAATGATGTTTACAAACTTTGCGGGCGGATTCCTAACACCAAAACAAGAAACATAGTCGACGTAAACATATTTCCGAAAATCCTTAGATTTTGAAGTATTAATGAAAGTTTATGTTCTACCTCACCTCCAAAATTGTAATATAAACGTGGAGGAAATTTTTTATAAACGAGAAAATTGCTTCTCCCAAACTTAAATTAATATAATTTAAACTCCATTTTAAAGTAAAACTTAATAAATACAAATGATAAAAAAACCTATAATCAGAGAGAAATTTAATGCGTCAAAACAATTCCAATATCATTGAAAACAATCCCTTGTCCCTCCCTTCCCTAAATTACAAAAATGTGACAGAGCCAATATGAAAGTAAAATTATCTGACAAACTAAAACAGGACATAGAAATAATGAAAACTTAAAAATAATGATAATGATATTTAAAAAATTACTAGGGTAGATGTACCAGTAATTGACAGTTTAAGACATTACTGTAAAACAAAATTGTGTACGTAATACAAATTGTATTTTGAAACTTTTCTAATTATACCATTAAATTGTAAATAGAATGCAGAATGCGCCAATCTATATACAATTATTATATCTTTAAAAGCTATTGAGTTATTAAATTTTTTCCTAACTAATGCATGAATCGCCAGTAGTTGACAGTTAATGCACCAGAAGTTGACAGGCAGTTTCACCAGTAATTGACAATAGTTTAATTACACATTTTTATTATATATTTATACAAAAAAAATTGATAACATTCAAAAGTAGCTGAAGAAATCAAGCATTTTTAAGAATGTGTAAAGTATTTAACATAACTAAAATTGTGCTTTTTAAAACTTAAGTTGTTCATATTGATCATTTATCTTTTTTTCCCCTTTGAAATAATAAATAAAATCAGTCTATTCCCATGTAGAGTGCAAAGACCATAAAAAATGAAGGTGTTTTCCAGTAGTGCAGTATCATCAGATCTTGGCCAACAATTTGTTCATACAAAAACTTGATTTTTGACAACTGTTCTCCAACTTTGCAAAATTCATCCAATTCATCCTATGTTACGTCTTATCATAGTAAACAGAATAGTAGTTTTTTTCTTGGAAGATAACTTGTCCTGGGCTATCTGTTGATCGTCTCTGTGACAAGATTCAGGACCAACAAAAAGAATCGGCGAATAGGGCGTAGAAGATTTATGTCAAAGTGGGTGATCTAGAAATTGACAGTCAAGTTCCTATAATTGACACAGTTAGGTTAAATACTGGAAATTCAGAAGTTACACTTAAAACCATCATGTTTCCTTATTATTACCCTACATTCTAAACCACATTAGTATATTTTGTGGTCGTTTTTTTTTTTAAACACAGAAATTATCAAGAACTGACAGGTTATGTCAATTACTAGTGACACTACATATCTGGGTTCTAGTAATTGACGGTGGATTAAAACAGTTAAAAAAATAGTCATCAGAAATTCTGTTACTACTAGAAGTATTGTCCACTGATCACACAAAAAGGTTCACGTTAAATTAATAACAAATATTGCATAACATTCATGAAATAAATTCAAGTACTCAAACCCTCGCGCAGTCGTTCATTACAAGGTTTTTTCGACTCGATAAGGCATTGAACAATCGACACGTGTTTGCGACCATAATAGGGAGCAAAGTTCCTAGTTTTTTATTTTTCTGGGAAGCCTAATACGTTGTTTAATAAGAGATGGCAACCCCAGTCCCTTTTCTTGCTTTGTTACTTTATTAAAAGCCTTTAAATCGTGGATTGTCAATTACTGGTACACTGTCAACTACTGGTACATCTACCCTACATAGCATAACTTCAAACGTTCCAGTGTAGTTTTAAAGTCCACAGTCCTGTCAATAATTGCACCTCTCGTGGATTCGAAAATTTATTGTTGACTCGGCGATTTTTTTACAAAGCCAACTAGAAAGACAGGCCGGGGCACTAAAAAGTCACATGACCAAAATAGATCGAGCAACAATCCGCTCTTCATTGTTTCCATCTTGGATTTCAACAATCAGCGTTTTTTCGTTTGTTGGAGACAATGAAGATTGGATTTTTGCTGATCTACTTTGGTCATGTGACTTTTTAGTGCCCCGGCCTGTCTTTCTCGTGGGCTATGTTTTTTTAAAAATGACGCACATAAAATGATGTAATTTTGAATTTAGAAATCCTGAAGAATTTTAATTTTGAAATTGTAGAAAGAAGTTCGAATTATTCCAAATAAATTCGATGTTATGAAGAGTGAAATCCAAGATGAAACCAATTAATTTTCATGATAACATAATGAGATAAAAATACATAATTTCAACGTTTTCGAGTACGTACTCATTTTCAGAAACCATAAGGGAGAAATGATACTAACAAAAAATAAAATAAAAAAATATACAAGAAAAAATTGAGGTGTATCCAAGACACGGAAAGAATGGTCACATGACACGGTCTATAGAAGTAAATGGTCGTTCAACTCCCGTCATTTTCCATTGTTAAGGGAAAAATAGGGAATTCAGATCACGCTAGGAGTCGCATAGTCGCAATGGACTTTCTGTGCTCAATGCGACACCTAGCGTGATCTGAATTTCCTAACTCGTAAAGTTATTTTATTTATTTAGTTGATGCCCAAAATTAATAGTGAGCTCTGTAATGCATTCTTTAAGATTATGTAGATTATTTCTTAGTATTATGCCAATAATTCCGGCTGCATTAAAGCTGAAAATGAAACTAAAATTTCTAGCTCACGATAGGGCGGCGCTGCATGCGTTTTTAATCCTATTGTACATGCAGCGCCATTTTTCAATTGAGTTACCCCCCTATCGGGAGCTAGAAACTTTAGCTTCATTTTTCAGTGGAGTTGGATGACCATCTACTATCTAAAGACTATGTCACATGATCATCCATTTTCATCCAAATCATGTGATGCCGGGCCAGTGTATGCTCAGTTTAATAAAGAAGGTCTCTTCAATCAATCTTTTATTTAATTGTTTCTCCTTGGCCAAAATATGGACCCCACCCCAATTTACCCTATATCCTGTAGCAAAACAATGTCTGGCCACAGCAGCTTTGTCAACCTAATTCAATCGGATCGCTCTCTCATGCTCCTCCAAACGTGAAATGAGAGAACGACCCGTCTGCCCCACATAATTTGTATCACAATCATAACAAGGTATTTCATACACCACCTTCTTTGTATCCACCAAACCCTGAAAACACTCATCATCGCTATATAATTTCTAAACTATAATCACTTCCATCCAAAGATTTTGTTCCTTTTTCTTCTGTAATTTTACAATTCTTCTTTTAATAATATTGTTAATCTTTGGGAGAAGCAACTTTCTCGATTATACCTCACCTCAGAAACTCATAACAAATGTTTAAAATGTCCTCCGCGTACTTCTAAACACGCGGCACTCTTTGAATCATTGACTGTTGCACCCGCTCCCAGACTTTTTGGATCATTCAAATACTCCCAGACGGTGCTAAATGGTTTCGCAGGCTTCCATGACACCCTTGGTCTTCCTCGATCAGGTGTGGTAAAAAGGTAGTATGACCCGCTTGCCTTCGCTTTGGAAACGCCATCCGATACAGCCGTGTAGCCTCGCGTCCATCTTATTTGCCTTCTCACGAAATGGATATCATTCATGGTTAAACGGAGCACCTTTCAGTTAACTCACTACCACAATTGTGAAACGTTGAAGACAGACTAACCACAAATATACATAAATAACAATTGTAAACAAGTCTCCATCTGGTTGTTTACAAACTTCCGTTGATGGACTATACCTTAAAACGCATTGAACGTAAACTTTCATTAATATCTTAAATCTAAAGATTTTCGGATATAAGTTTATACAGGGTGTTTCAAAATTATGTACAATAAATTTAGTGACATATTCTTCAGGTCAAAGAAGACGAAAATGTTCTATACCACTTTGTCTAGAAACTATTTGTTTGCGAGTAATCCAATATTATACAGTAGGGAAGCACGGTAGTTAGCGGACGATATTTTAGAAGTTCCAGCGTTTCGACCCAACACTAGGTTGAGTGGTTTGTTCCATTTAAACCTACTTTAGGGTTGTTCCATTAGCTGTGTACGGTTGTTTCCATTACTGTAGTTTCACTACTGTACATCCACTAGGAATAACAATTTCAGAACGTTTGCGTGCTTTGACATACGCATTACGATTTACGTAAAAAAAAGTCATGTACGCGTATTCCAGTGCAGAATACACTGACATGTACCTAATGTATGGTCTTGCGGACGGAAATGCTGTGGAAGCAAGAAGACTCTACCAAGAACGCTTTCCGAATAGACGTTTGCCAAATAACCGAACATTTGTATCTGTCGACAGACATTTGAGGGAGCGTGGTTCCTTTGGCCGTCAAACAGGACAAGGGCGGCCTGTAGCACATTCTCCGGATGAGGAGGCTGTGATAATTGACATCATACATGATGAACCACAGACAAGCACCCGTCGTATTTCTTCCATGGTACACATTCCGCAACCATCTGTTTGGAGCATTCTTCACCGTCAGCTTTTGCATTCATACCATCTGCAACTGGTTCAGACACTGAACCCAACGGATTATCCACACTGACAACGATTTTGCCAATGGATACAACGTCGTCATGCTGCAGACCCTAGTTGTCTCAGCCAGATACTTTTCACGGACGAAGCAACCTTCACCCGGACAGGAATCGTAAATTCTCACAACCAGCACCATTGGGCAGATGCTAACCCGCATGTTACCAGAGCTCGAGCGCATCAAGAGCGTTTCTCCGTGAACATTTGGTGTGGAATTGTCGGAAATAACTTAATTGGCCCTTATGTGTTGCCGCCACGATTGTGAACGTATCTTTTGTTTCTGCAGAATGCATTGCCAGAATTACTGGAAGATGTTCCTCTTTTGATAAGATCTAACATGTGGTTCATGCATGATGGCGCTCCAGCACATTTCAGCCATGTTGTGCGAGCACACCTTAATGCTGCATACACGAATCGGTGGATAGGTCGAGGTGGACCGGTAGCCTGGTCTGCAAGATCACCCGACCTTAATCCCTTGGACTTTTTTCTGTGGGGTCATGTGAAAACGATCGTCTACAGCACAAAAGTTCCTAACATTATGGATCTGCGACAACGAATTGAAAATGCATGCCAAACCGTTCGTAATGCTGGCGACGAACTCTTCCATGACATCAGACGGTCGCTCATGCAACGAGCCGAAGCGTGCGTGCGAGCTAGTGGCGGGCACTTTGAACAATTCCTGTAATTTGGAGCCACGGGTTTAGTTGGCTGTATCGCGTAAATAAATCGTTTAGAGACAAAGTGCTATAGAATATTTTCGTCTTCTTTTGACCTGAAGAATATGTCACTAAATTTATTGTACATAATTTTGAAACACCCTGTATAGACTATATTTCTTTTTTTGGTGTGAGGAACCCGCCCTCAAAGTTTGTAAACGATTCAACCTGTATAAGCAAGAATTTATAGCATATTACCAGTTATATTATTGCAATTTATTGTGTGGAGTTTCGCGTCATGTTTATACGAGGGATGGGGCATAAGTCATGGCAACTATTTTTTTTTTTTTGTGGGAATTCGAGCATGGGTGGAAAATGTGAAATATATATAGATGAAATGACAAGGAATGGACAATATATGCGGACACGCCAATATTTTGCTCCTCTTGTTTATTAAGGTAATTAACATAACATTACAGGTTTTACAAGTTTCATGTTCCAAAATCATTATAACACACATATCCGTTCGAAAGGGCCTCAAAGAAGTTCTCTGCATCGTTCACAACACGCTGGCAACGATCTGGGAGGCGCCGAATACCATCTGCTTCACCATTTCCCTCACCATGTGCGAATCTGGTTATCTCCTCTTGCAAGTATTTGCAATATCCATTTGTGTTCCAAACCGTCTATCACGTAATGGTTCCGTATGAGGTCAAAATCACACGGAGAAAGATGCGGATAGTATGGTGGCTTCTTCCCATCCCCAGCGCCGCAGTAGCCGCTCTACTCACGGCTTTATGTGATCTTGTACGGCAGTTGACTCAGAACCGATTTAACATTGTTCTCTGTGCAAAACAGCAATCACAGAGCATCTGGTGCTATGGAAAACATACAACAAATGCACGGCTTTCTTGAGACATACGATATTTTGTTATTTCATCCCTTAACTTTAAAGATAAGAATGTTGCCATGACTATTCTTATAGTTGCCCAACCCTCGTATGAAATAAATATAGCTAAAATTATATAAACAATATAATTAACTGACCTTGGCCAACTGTGGATACTTGTGTACAGATGAAGGGCAGATACCACTTTTCCACAAAAATAATTTTTAATCCGCATAGATGTATACATTTCGGCTACTAAGTAGCCATCTTCAGGAATATGTGATACTAATTGGTATCCGCCCTTCATCTATAAATAAATATATTTTTTGTTTTTGTGAACGGTGCTTTTAAATAATCATTTAAGACTATCCACCTTTTGCAAGTCTGATGTTGTCATCTGAATCCGCCAGATGTCTCACTGTGCGTCCGCCATTATAACATTCCCACAGCGATGGATGAATGAAAGGAGACCATGCTATATAGCTCAGTGCCTTCGTAGTGCCTTGGTTTGATTTTTTTTTGAATTTGCTTTACAATTTGACTTTTAATTCAGCATGGGTTCGTACTGTGCAGTTGTTGTCTATTCAAACGCTCAAAAAATCCTTAGAAATTGGAGAGAGGAAGAATGTAATTGAGCATCGAAGCAGTGTATTAGTATGAAGGACTTCACCCCCTCTAAGGCCGCTTCAGTAAATAAATAAGCAGTATTTATCATTTATTCACATTTCACAAAGTTATTAAACCCACTAACTCTGTGAACTGCAAAGTTAACAATATTACAGTATGAATGAGGCAAGTCTAAATTTAAACAATACTAAATTGATTAAATATGAGCTTAATTAAATACGCTTGTTAATGTTCACTATCCGCGATGATTGAATGCGACCAAGCGAAGTGAATTTTTTATTTTGCAGGCTGCATCTCCCAGATCCCTCCTCTAACAAACAGATATATACCCCCTTTTCTATTTAGTCACAGTATTGGTTAAGAAGTAATGGTTAAATTAATATAGCTTCATTCAGTCATCGTGCGATTGTGCGGTTATTGTAAATTAGCCAAAACGCGTTTCGAAGCAGACGCTTTGTTATCTGTTGATGAAGTCAAAGCTTCGAAATACCTTCATCCTGTATTTAATAAATTTAGTATTGTTTAAATTTTGACCTGCCTCATTCATATTTATTGTAACAATACAAGACACTGAGAACAGATGGCCTTGTAATAGTTTTTATACAATACTAGCAGAAATACCCGGCTTTTCCCGAGATAATTACAGTTGTAGGTTAAACAGAACAACCTCATGAAGATAAATAATAAATTTGTTTTCAGTAATTCTACAACTTCCTTCTATAGACGAAGCAGTTGTTCAGATGTTTCCGATGCCCGGATAACTTTTTGTCATCTCTGCCCAATACTCATTCATTTCTTCGTTGGCATTTCGATAGATATGAATTATTGTTATAATATTTCGAAAGATTATTATAGGACATAACACCATATGGTTGTTGGGTTGAAGAGTTGAGTTCATGTATGCTTTATTATCGGTTATGTCGCCAACTGTAGCTCGAACGAAGGGACTGCATCCTCTATCATCTTTCACTCTTCTCAATAGTCTGCTAACTCTCCATTATCTCCAGTTACGGATCATTATTAAATATTTCCAAGAAAACGTTAACTTCTAAGAAAAGCCCGAACAATAGGAATTCTACGTATTGTTATAAAGTCAATTTTGTTTTATAATTCTAAGAGGTGGGATGTAACCATCATTCTTAATGAACTTTGCCCGGGCACATTTTGCCCGGGCTTTACTTACCCTCTTGTTGTTCTGTCTCAGATTAAAATGTTATTCATCTTCACCTCCAGGGAGCATCACTGGATACTTTAGACCAGGGCCGTCCAACTCGTGCACTTCGCCCGCGTACAATATAAAATGCTCGCGGACAAAGCTCACGGGCAAAGCCGAGGAGATAGTCTAAAACTCAGGAGGGGAGTGGCTATAGTGTTCCTATGCAGTGTTGCCAGACTTTAGGGGCGATTGCATTAAATGAGGCATTATTTCTTTTGTTACTGATATTTGCTTGTTTTTCGTCTCGCCTAACATGGCGCACATTCTTAAAAAGCATAAAATCACTGAACCAGTATTTAAACCGCAGTGGGAGAATATGTTGTTTTTTTTTCATTGTTCACAGATCGGATTCGAAATGCTTAATATGTAATCATGTCCTATCGGGGAAAAAAATATAATTGTACCTGACATCGAGAAAATTGTCACATTAAAACGAAGGAAATAAAATGGTAAGCTGCCTCGTTTTGTTTTTTTATACAATGTCGAATTGATAATTAGCAACTCGACTTTAAGGAACTGATCAACATAATGTGCACAGGGAGGGGGGGGGGGGGTAATCCCCGCGGACAGAAATCTTGGACAGCCCTGCTTTAGACCTATCGTTTAAAATTTCCTTTGCACTTGACGTAGAAGCTCTTATACCCTCCTGCTCTAGCGGAGTTTCCTTTGTTCAGATGTTTCCAATGCCCGGATAACTTTTTATCTGTCTGTTGCAAATTTCACCGATCAATACTAGTTCTTTCTCTTACTTTTGCCAAACACACAACTTTTCGCCAGTCGTCTGGACGTTTTTAGGGAGCTCAAGGGAGATCCGTATGATTTCTTATCCTCCTCGATAAACACTGCCTTATCTATGTTCTGTCATTGCATACATAATCATATTTATGCTCGTTGTTAATAATTCGTTACCCCCTTCCTAAAATATGTTAATATGGTTAATTATGTAGTGCCACACCAGTAAATGTGTTGCGTTTGTAGTGTCACACCAGTTAATGTGTTAAGTATACAGTGCAACACCAGTTAATGTGTTAACAAACTTTCAACCCCCCTTTCCCCCTCTTAGGGGTTGAATTTCGAAAAACCCCTTCTTAGTGCTCACTTACATTTTGTAAAGAACCTTTGTACAAAATTTCAAGTTTCTAGGCCTTATGGTTTGGGCTGTGCGTTGATCACTCACTCACTCACTCACTCACTCACTCAGTTTCTTCTTTTATACCCGGTGTTTCAAAAATAACCAGTATATTTGAAAAAACTACACAGCAAGCGATAGAAATACACCGTGTGTTGCAATATGCTTGGGACAACAGTAAATTTTCAGGCAGACAAACTTTCGAAATTACAAACTATGTATTTCTATCGCTGCCCGTTTAGTTTTTATTGATTTTTCAAATATACCGGTTATTTTTGAAACACCCGGTATATATAGATAACGTTGTATTTTTACTTTACTGAGAAGAGATGACCTTTGGTTTAAGATATGTAATATGTTACTTTTGTGATAATACACTGGCTCAAGAAATATACTTAGAAAATAATTATAAGCCTCTAAGTTCTTATATGCTTTCATTTGGTCATGGTTAAATGCTTTTGACTCAATAAAATAATTGTAAATGTCGAAATATGAAACAAGTGCGCACTTCACATCACACATTCTGAAGAATTAATTTATGTTCATAATCTGAAATACAATTTTAACAGGCTTTAAAGTAAGCGAATAAAACATTTTTACAAATGCTGTCTAATTTTTTTTTTTTTTGACCGTTATGCTGCCTATACAATCGCTCAGGGGCATGTTGTAATGGCGGACGCATTCGAAACTTAAAGATGGCCGCGCCCGTGAAATCGAAAGTAAAAAGGTGGATATTCTAATCTTTTTACTTATACCTAATTTATCGAAGTAAGTTTTTGTGATTTGGAAACTTTTCGAGGGCACATTGAAAAAATACAAAACATGTTTTAATGCATCTTGTTTTTACTTTGAGTAGAGAAATAAAGATTTATGGCTTATTCTTCGGAAAGTCCGTGTTTATAAATTAGTCCATAAAGATTGTATGAAATGGATTATAAAAAAGTTTTATTTTTGATATCAGTTCAATTTTAAGAAGTAAAATTTGTTCTAATGGAATTCAAAAACACCTAAATTGAATGTTAATCCAATCATGTCTTGGAGTCAAATCTTCAGCAAAGTACCTTTTTTTTTATTTCGTGAAATGGTCTTTTAATTCGATATTTTCGAGGAACAAACGAAAACTTTAAATTGGATAGCGTTGTTGCTAGGAATTTATTTTTTTATAAACTTTGCTTGTTTGTGTTGCTCCCAGTGGCATTTCGCATGCGTCCAGCCGTTGCTACACGAGGGCTCTTGAACAAGTCGGCTGCTTTGAAGAAATTTGACACGGCTATACAAAATGATATCCAAGATCCACGCAGGTTCGATTTCTGCGCTCGGTTGGCCGATTTTCAAAGAAATTGAAGAAAAAAGTAGTAATTGCAAATGGCAGCTCATACACAGTAATTTGTTATAGATTCTAAGAACAAAGCAATTTGTTGTGGCGGCTAATTAGAAATCGATTTTTTTTTATGTAAAAATTGCTTAAAATATTTTCATACCCTCCATTCAATACGTACGGACGTAATAAAATATTTTTGAAATCATAAGCTTAGAAATGTAAATTTCAAAAAATAAAAGCAATTTTATCTTGACATCTAGATCATGAACAATTTTATGGAAATACAAACGTATTCTGGGTTCTGTCCAATAAATAAAGGTGATGTTGATTCAATGACTGTATATAAACATTTAATTTACGGATTGAATTTAATTTTAACTCAACGAAATAAACACAAACCAGCGATAAGAGTTCAACAATAAATTTATTTCATAAATGAACCTATAATCTGTGCAACGAAGTTTAGACTGGGCGTGTCAGTTAAACTTCTCATTTCGTTGGAGAATGTACAAAGTAAAATTAACAGTGTCTAACTATTGAAACTGGAAATGTAAAGTCCAGTCCAACTTTTGTTGGATAGATTATAGTTAGAATTGACGAACATCGTTCCTTCATAGAAACCAACATTAGGAACAAAAAACAAAATAATACCCAGAAGTTGTAAAACCAAAGTCACTTAGAAGACATCACACTTGTCATTTTTGAT
The DNA here is from genome assembly GCA_023313115.1 of Rhysida immarginata. Classification (NCBI taxonomy): domain Eukaryota; kingdom Metazoa; phylum Arthropoda; class Chilopoda; order Scolopendromorpha; family Scolopendridae; genus Rhysida; species Rhysida immarginata. The sequence goes on from JAHWFO010003280.1 coordinate 203,159, forward strand.
GGCCAAATGGAGCAGTTATATTGAGATACTTGCCGTAATTTCGATAATAAAACGGAACAAATATAAATCAAAGATTGAAAGACAAATCCTCAAAACTTAATATAAACTCCGCAAACGGTCTCAAAATAAAGAAAAATTAAATGAACAGATTAAAAAATTAAGTAATATGAATGGTAGCCATATTTTCGGGCTAACGATCATCGCGCTTCCAGCGGCATGTAGGTGGCAGGACTAGTAAAACAAAATTGCTACGCAGATGGGTACTGTGAAGGTGAATAGACAAGTTTCAGCAATTAGCATCGCCATCTGATGAGAAAATAACAAACGTCTGAAGGAGATCTCCGCTCACCAGTTTCTTTCTCGCTATTCACTGTTGCGGTTGCCATGCATCGTAACATGTCTTGTAATGTTTCAGGATGCCTTAGTGATGGAAAAAAATCACTCCTAGAATCACTTGGCACCTTGTCCCAAATCAGACGAACATAGAAACAGTGGATAGCTTAAATTAAGAAAAATGATGAGCCAAAGTTTAAAGTAACAGGGGCGAATTGCTTACTCTGCTCATGTTAAAGACCTTGATTTTCGCCAGCTTTTGCATTCCCACAAAAAATATTTGAAACCTAGAGCAGTCTTATCGTTATTTGATTGGATCCTTAAGAGACTGATAAAACAGTAATACATTTTATATAATGCCAGTCCAGCTCTGATCACGGATTTCAGTCAGTTGTGCTGCTTCATAATGCAATTTTTAGACTGCACCAATATGATGACAATTTGTATTTAACCTGCAAATATAGAAATGGCACTTCCATAAGCACCTAGTTATATTAACCTTTATCAACAACAACAAAAAAATATATTCTAAATATTCACACATTTAATATGCATTTGGCTAGGTTTTATTTCATCGTATTAACAACTCGCTTGAACATTAAAGCATTTTTTATTGGGCTTCAGAGGTTGTACATTTTAAATAGCATTTAACTTGCCCAGCAGGGCATTCCCAATACGCATCTTGAATTTCTTCATAGCTGAACAAGATGCACACAAGAGAGTAACCACCTTATTGAGAACACTTAACTCTAATTTTAGAGCAAACTTCTTTCCTTCAAGATGTTTATTTTACCACCTTGCATCAGGAAGTATCCTTCGTCTGAGAGATAACTTAATAATTTTATTTGATTTCGTTGCCATATGTTGTTGGACAACTTTATATAAGATGATTTCGTTTAAGACTAGAAGATTTTCAGATTGATTCCCCATAGCAACGTTTCATTCATTAACTTTCTTCGCGTACATGTTCTCCATGCGGGAAGAACGTGGTTTCTATCTCCTTGGGCATTTTTCCATGCTCTCACAATGCGGCGCTACTTCTTCTGCGCATGCGTCGAAGATGCTGTGAAACTTGTCTATTAACGAAGCAACACGCCATTCAAAATCAGTTTGGCCTAGATTTTACACTCTGTAAATGACAAAACAGACGTTCGTAGAACAGGAAGCTGTGTTTTAGATGGAAAGCAAATCATATACTGTGGATTCTTACGGAAGCAATGTCAGAATAATATCGTGTTGTACGTGTGCCTTCAGACAAGTTCAATAAATGCGAAGCCTCATGAAATACATGTAAATATCAGAGATAACGGAACGTTCAGCTGCAAATATTTATGCAAGTTGGAATTTCCGAACAGTGTAAGCAATGAATACTTATGATGGTCTATATTAACATGCAAATTCATAGAATATTTATACTGGCAATTAATACATGCTACCAATAAAAAGCGCCGTCTGAAATTAACAAACCATACTAGAATTGCTGCAAAAAACAAGGGAAATAACAAATGGCGGTTTTAAAGAGATTAAAGCTTATGATTGAAACAATATTAATACCAAAACAAGTTCTTTAGAATGGCAGATCAAGAATGGAAAATTTCAGTACACTGATGTCGAACAACTTTGGATCAAGATGAAAAAGAGCGCCAACTTTTTCTCGACCTACTAAACATAAAAAAGACATCGTTATCCAACGATATAAGGGTTTTAGCATCAAAATGTACTAAATAATAAGTGGAGGGGCTCAAATTAACGTCCTGGTTACGGCCCTGATACATACATCTGTACCGTCGTTAACAGGGTTTGAGATGATGCTAAAACCCTAAAACTTATGCCATGTTAGTGGAAAACAAGGAAATAATTTCCAGTTACCTGAAGAGATGCAAGAAACAGTTCGGAGGACATTCCCATAGAATTTCCCAACATCAGCTTTGTAAGTGTGAAAACCAGGGTTAGCAACGAACAGTGTCTTTACAAACAGTGCTTGAGCACCTTACATATATGTTTGACACACTGTTGCGGCCTACCCTGCCATACATACAGGGTGTATCTCCCCTTCGTGTACAAACTTGGAGGGGAGATAGTATGGGTGATTCTAAGCATTAAAGTTAATATGAAACGTGGGTCCGAATTTGAACGATAACTGAGATATGAACAGAAATAAAAATTAGTTAAGGCATCGTTATCCAATGATATAAGTGTTTTAGCATCAAAATGTTACGAGCAGTAGCGGCAAATGATATAATAAGTGGAGGGGCGCAAATATAAAATTTCAGGTTCTTAGGCCTTTTCGTACAAAAGTTATAGCTTGATTTGTATTTCGAGCCTCGCGGCCCCTGCCGAGGCCTCAGAGAACTATATCAATTGTAGTGCGTAATAGCTAAAATTTTAAGCAACACATTATAAATATAAAACATTTAAGGTTTCTGGACTTATGGTTTTAAATTTATAGCTTGATTTGAGATTGAGGCCGACAGGGGCCCCGAGGCCTATACCAGTCTCCTTGTATATTTCTATAATTTTTAAGTAACGCACTGTAAAAATATAAAACTTCAAGTTCTTAGGCCTTTTTATTATTCAAATGTTAGAGATTATTTGTGATTTGGGCTTTGTTTGTCCGCCAGTAGCTCTTCCATCATGAAACCCCCCGTGCTTCGGAGGGCACGTTAAGCCGTCGGTCCCGGCTGCTACTGTCATCTCGTAGCAGTCGTTAATTACTGGGATGGCGCAAAACTTCCTCGTAGGAGTAGGTGCCCTCCGAAGTGATTTGGGCTTCAGGGCCCCTGTCGAGAGCTAAGAGCTTTATACCAGTTTTTCGTGTATATTAGCTAAATTTTTAGTAAGCTACTATAAATATACAAATTTTCATATTTCTAAGCCTGTTCGTTCAAACATTATAGCTCTGTTTGTGTTTAGGCCCCCTGCCAGGGCCCCAGAGGACTATGTAAGTTTTAGTTTATAAGAGCTAAAATTTTAAGTAACACACCATAAATATGCAAGAATTCAGGTTACTGGACTTCCGTTCAAATGTTTTAGCTTCAATTGTATTTGGTGCCTCGAGGCCCCTGGGGAAGATTCTAGAGGCTTATATCAGCTTCATTCTATATTGGCTATATTTTTTGTACCAAACTTCAGGTTTCTAGACCTTTCCGTTCAAAAGTTTTAACTTGATTTGTATTTGAGGCCTCGGGGTCCACTGGCCGGCCCCAGAAGTCTACATCACATTTCTTATATATTTGCTATATTATTTTAGTACCACACTAAATAAAATATAAAAAACTTCAGGTTCCTAGGTCCTTCCGTTCAAATGTTATAGCTTCAATTGCATTTGGGTCCTCGGGACCTCCGGCGGGGCCCAAGAGGCTTACATCACTTTTCTTGCATATTGGTTTTATTTTTTTTAGAACCACACTACAAATTTACGAAATTTCAGGATGTTTGCCCTCTTTGTTCAAAAGATAAAAAAGGAACCATGAGATTCATACAAGTGGCCCCTGAGAGGCCCCGGGCCATCCTAGAGGATTCGCTATGTTTTCGGACTGTCCTCTGTACAGGGCCTACCTTTGTAGAAAATTTCAAGCCTCTAGATCAATCATTTCAAAAGTTATGGCATCAAAATGTTACGAGCAGTAGCGGGAGAATTCGCTATACTTCAAATAGCTTTATTTATAATTTCATATCGTCCATTTTACAATACAATTTTTATTATTGTTTAGATAGATATATTTCGTCCTTTCGGACATCATCAGTATTTTACAGTTGAGATGTTTAAATGTCTTACAATGGTATTCTTATTTAAATTTTGAACAATGTTTCTTCTAATCATTGTTTTTTGGTTATATTGTTGTCATTATTATTAGTATTTATCTTATATATGAACGGGGCCCACGCGCAGTTTGCGCGTAATTAGTTTTATCAAATTCAATTCATTCCAATTGTTTCGTTTGGTGAACTCACATTTTCTCCTTTATTTATAGTTTTGTGATTGATTGATGATAAAAATTGTTGCTCAGACAACAATGGTCAGGTGACTTCAGTTTCAGCTTTGCTTTAAGTGAGCGCCAACAATGCTTAAACGTGCAACAACAATGCCAAACTGTTTCCGTGACGAACCCACATGTTCTCCTTTATAAATAGTTGGATGGATTGTAGTTTTATTAATATAAAGTACAGTATTATCTTATTTTATGAATATATGTTTAATTACATAGTTCTTGTATTCTTTTGTTTTTGTTTAATAGTTCTTTTATTTTCTCCTCCTTCAGTATTTGGTTGAATAATAAATTACTATCTAATAATTCGGCATTATTTAAAATTTCTTGTGGATAAAATTTATTTAGCATAAAAATAATAAAATTTTCGATGATTATTATTTCTCTCTTATTATTAATTTTGTAGACTAGTTTGCATGTTTCTTCGTAATTCCCGGTTTTATGTTTGCTTAATAAAATGTGTTCTGCATATTTGGAGTTTTTTAGTGCATTTTTTATATAATATATATGTTCTTTGAATCTGGTTTCTAAATTTCGATAAGTTTTTCCAATGTAAACTTTGTTACATTCTTTGCATTTAATTTCATATACCCCGCTTTTTTCTTTTTCTATAATTTCTCTTTTGTTTTCTAGTAATGTTATTAATCTATTTTTGGATTTAAAGGCTACCTTTATTTCTTTCTTTTGAAATATTTTTTTAATTTTGTAACTTATATTTCCATGGAATGTTAAACATATTCTTTTCTTTTCTTTTTCTTTTGTATTTGTATTATTTTGTTGTTTTTCTCTTATTTCTGTAGCTATATTGATGATTGTTTTATTTATTTGATCTTCCTTGTATCCATTCCCAATCCCAATTTCTTTTATTATTCCTAATTCTTAATAAAACTACAATATATAAGATAAATACTAATAATAATGACAACAATATAACCAAAAAACAATGATTAGAAGAAACATTGTTCAAAATTTAAATAAGAATACCATTGTAAGACATTTAAACATCTCAACTGTAAAATACTGATGATGTCCGAAAGGACGAAATATATCTATCTAAACAATAATAAAAATTGTATTGTAAAATGGACGATATGAAATTATAAATATATACACCATACAATACAACGTGTGTAAAATAATGAATCAAATAGCTTTCTTTAAATTCTGAGGTCAAACAATCAAACTCTGACGTCTCAAATTGCTCAAACGCAATCAAAACTCCATAGACATGAAAGGAAGTCATTTGGGAAAACCAGAAAAACACATGGTTTTGGCCCACCCTATAGGATTCGCTATATTTTTCGCACCGTCCTCTGTATAGGGCGTAAGTGTGTAGAAAATTTCAAGCCTCTAGGTCAATCCTTTCAAAAGTTATGGCGTGTGACATACACATTACTTATATACCATCGTTAATAGGGTTTTACAATGATGCTAAGACCCTAAAAATGCTACCACCAAGATCAACAAGTTAGTAACTCAGGTTCTCTAACGCCTAGGATAATGACATTTGGGGACACAATAGGGTACATAAAACTGTGTATACCGTTAAAATTTTATCGACTTCCAACGAGCAATTTCCGCGTTACGCAGCCAACATCGTAACCCGTGCTCACATGCGAGTACTACCCAGCACATGTTACGATGTTTATTGCGTAATACGAGCTTTCATATCTGTAACCTGACAATGCCATCTGTTGTTCAAAAACCGAACAATTCTAGCATCTCTTCATTTCAATTGTTTCTGTGCAAATCTGAATCTTTTTATCTGCATTTGTGTGCAAATCATTGAGTTTAACGTTTTTCCGGACTTTTGGTTCACCCTGCATTAATCTATAACATTCTGATAATTTATTTGCCTTTGTTTATAATCAATTTTATAAGGTTTCTAAGAATGTATGACGGTATTTGGCTTGCTTACTCCGGTTTTACTACGCGACTATCTAGCTATGTTACAGGTATATTCTCAGACTCATTATTTTTAATTATGCGATATGTGTTATCACTTCTGCAAGATTGGAATTTAAACATACATACAAAACGAAGACTGTGCTCACGGGCAAGAGCAGTCATCGCTGGTTTAAGCTGTTCGAAGAGTGGGAGCATTCTATCTGGTAAAAACACCGGGAGATTGCGTACGTACGATGAAATAGATCGGACGGTTGGTGATAATTGGTACGGTCGTGGAGGACCCATATGAAATTAATCGTGTTAAAGTTTGATGATTGAGTTTTTCCTTCTTAAACTAAAATAATTGCACGAAATTTAGTAAATAAATGCAGATTGTAATTTGTAATAGATTTTTCATCAACTGATGGATATTGTAGTAACTGAATGCAAGAGGAACAGTCAAACTTATAAACTATTGGGCAAGATTCTCTGGGAATTCTGTCTTTTACCATGTTAAGCTTTTTTTCAGAATATTCGAACTTCTGAAGGCTACTTTATGGTTGAAATTTTTGCAAATTCTTTTGGACCTGATCCCGCAATATTTTTTTCTGTGGGCTCATATCAAGGATTGTTTACGGGCAAAGATCGACGGACTTGGGCGATTTAAAGAGGAAAATCATGGCCACCATTCAATGCATCATGGGAAGCAGTCAGTACCGCCAGATATGAACTCTGTGTTGCGCATGTTAAAGTTTAAGAAAAGTAATGATTCTAAGAATATGTCTGTAAAATATAAATGCAATCGCGTAATAAAAACCGAAATTATAAGCAAACAAAATAACGCGGTACATTTGTATACTCTCTGTATAATTCTTTTAATGACCATTCCGGAAATTATTTGTGTTTATTATAATTAAATGAAATACTATTAACTTTTTTAAATCTATTTTTAGATCCTGTATTTTTTTTTAATTCTGTGATATCAACTAAATATTTCTTAAGGATATTAGCATGTAATTTCTGGAACTAGTACAATTTTTTTTTCTAATTTATAAATATAGTCGACTGTATTCAATTGAAAATCTCAGAATGAGAAATATTAAACTTACTTGCTTAAAATTTACTTAATTATTTGTTTTGTCGTATAAGTCATAAAATTTGATTGCTATTAGAGTTTCATATAAATTTTATTCATGAAACAAATGCGCTTGAAATTACTTTAACAATTGTTTTATATTTGTACCTCGTGTATATAAAAAGAGTTCTGAAATCTTGGTAAAAACTAAAACTGTTTCTCCTCTCCAAGAAAGCCGTCATATAAACGCAAATATTTAACATGTCATTTAAGCTGTCGTATAAATATACAGAGGTAAGAATTTACCAAAAGTTAAAATTAATTATTTATTTCTTTTTATCCCTGAATTTCTTCTTCCTTCTCATTTATTGCATAAAGTTAATGCCGATGAAAACTGTTCTGCACGAATGGAGCCCTGATCCTTCCATCCCACTTCATGTGCAACCAGAGCCAATGTGAAGATACCTTCTTCAATTCTTTTTTCTTAATGAAAAGGAAATATTAATATGATTGTGTAAATTTTTAATGATAAGAATCCGCGTGTTCGCTCACGATTACGCTTAGGAATAAAACTTAATTTTAAAGACTCAACGGTTTAAGTGAAACGAATGAACCTAAGCGACAAATCAATACCTAAATGATAATTAATATTATCTGAAAGTCAGAAAAACATAAGAGCTTTGGAAACGTTTAATAGGGACTAATTCAGAATTTATGGGCATGTTGTCTTTAATTATAAGAAGTGTAGTAGCATTTGGCGACGGCAGAATAATAAATCATAAAGTGTGTAAAGTTTCCGCCGTCTTTGTTTACAAAGTTATGAATAATGACCAAATCCTCTTTTCAGTTTTCATCCATTTTTATAAAGGTACTGGTTTTATTAAATTAACCTGGTCTATTTAATAAATAGTACTTCTTGAAATGAAACAGTTAAAGATAATTTTACATTTTTATCTATTTTTATATATTTTATATTTTTAGATGCTTTAAATTAAACTTTAAAAAACATATAAAAACATAACACTGTAAATCACATTTCCCAAATAGAGCTTTAAAACCGAATATTGCTCACCTGGAGCAAGTCATCCCCTCAAGAACGCCTTTTATATGATTATAGCCCTTGAGGGCATAATTATCCTACTCGTAATTGTTAGGAATAAACTAAACAATTGAAGGGGTCGGTGATATTAGGACATAACCCACAGGAAGAATTTTTTGAGAAAAGTGATGTTATATCTTTTAAAAATCTGTAAATCTCTTTGGTTGATGTTTTGCTTTAATGCGGATACTGTTTACTTGTGCAATTGTTAGTGAAACATACTGTAAATGGATTTCACAAGCAGTAATTATTACATTTAATAAGAACTTCTTCCCGTGGGTTACGTCCTTATTGCCTCGAGCCCTTCAATTAATAAATCGTGTTTTCGATAATAAATAGGCTTAAAATTGGCTTTCTCTTTGAGAAATTCATATTTTTAATAATTTTTAATTTTTATAAGATAATTCAAAATGAATGGTACAAAGCGGAAACATAACAACCAATGCTATAATGAATTTATTTCACAGAAATCGAAAGAACATAAAAATTTAACTTTCCAAATTCTACGGATATTCACACATGTTCGATGTGTGCGTCTCTTGTCATACGCCAAACGTCTAGACGATAGTCCAGTTCTTCCCAGATCCGTGCCAGCATAGCCATATCAAATGAGTCGACCGCGTCACCTATTCGTTGCTTTAATTTCTGTGAGTCCTGCGGAAGTGGGAGATAGAAAACGCCTTGTCCTTCCATACCCCCAAAGGAAAAAAAATCGCAAGGAGATAGGATAGGTCGGATGACCGGGAGGCCACAACGTCAAGGGCACATCATTCGACTCAGTACGGCCAATCCGGCGTTCTAGAAGATACTGGTTGAGGTAATCGCATAGGGTAACATTTTTATGCCGATGTGAAGGGGCGCCGTCTTGCTGAACAATGGAATGGCAACAACCACTCGGACAGCATGTCGAGATAGATGAATTCTGTAACGGTGAAAGAAAGGCGCGAATAAGAAAGGCCCAAACAAACTGCGATTGGTTATGGCGCAGAAAACGTTTAACTTCGGTGAATCACATTCATGTTTTTATACGGCATGCGGATTCCTTCATGTGCTCCTTCAGCCATGTGATTATGGCTGTTCACTGTGCCACATTAGTGGCTTCGTCTCCTGATCATGAGTCTATCCATGAAACTATACCCTCCAGCTGTGTCTGCAAATCTACCCAGAAAACTTTCCGTTTTTAGCGTCTGTTCTATGTGAAATTTGTAAGATTTGAACTGCAAACGCTTGTGTAATATGCTCCATACTGTTGTCTTCGGCATGTCAACTTTTGTTAGCATGATATGTTGACTTGCCGGAGTTTCGTGAGTAAGTCGGACGAATGTTTTCCATTATTTCATTGTCGACAGAAGGACGTCCTGTGAGTTTTCCCTTGCATAAGCAGCTCATCTCCTCTCACCGACATTGCGATGTTGTGATGGCGAGGTGCTTCTTTCGTAAATTTGCTCTGGAAATATCTCTGAACAAATGTTATCGAAAGTTTATGAGTATTTTAATTCGCAATAAGCTTCTTTCTTTCGTTGATGCTTCATTCTTCCATTTTGAATAAGAGTGTCTCTAGTGAGCATTTCGGAAATGGGGGAGTTTTCAGTGTTGCCAATGAAAGTTCGAGTTAAACTTTCATTTTATTTCGGTTTTTCTGAAATAAATTCATTATAGCAAGAAGCATGTCTTCTTTTTTGTACCATTCATTTTGAGTTACCCTATATTTTGATTATAAGTTACTTATAGCTCGCATAACGAAAGAAGAGAGCGGAAACAGGGAGGACCCTTAAGGTTCAAGCGCAGATTCTTCTGTTAGTTTTTTTCCTGACTTCCAGTGAAGGGGGATTTGTAAAAGACTAGCCAACCAGGCCAAGGTTAAACACTTGAAACGCTATCATCATCGCTGGATTCGTCCGCCAAATTGTTCGTTAACCATTAGACAGGTGAAATCGATAAGAGAACGATTCTGATTGGCCCCTTTAGTTGCGCGAGCTATAACTATTGTGATTAATATTAAATCTCAAAAAAAAAGTAATTAATTATTACTAGGATTTTAACAGAAAAGATTTGTTAGGATTTTCTTTCACAGTTGAAGAAACGTCGATCAAAACAATGAAGTTTTTTTATGATATTAAAATAAAACTAAATATTTTTTAAAAACTCTAATATATTAATATTTAGCTTATAAACAACTTTTTCTGTCAAGCTCATTTTAAAACACGGGGTAGTAAAATTAAACTAACATTAGATGGATCTCGTCAAAATTTGACGGTAAACAACCATCTCCATCTCTTTAATAAAAATTCTATTTGCATGTATTGTTATTTATTATTATCGTTGTTAATTTTTTATGTAGTTGTTGTTAATTTGATCATCAATATTAGCAAAGCTGTTGATTGTGACGTCATTGTGGAGAGGATTGTTTGATTTGCTAGCGTAAGCAATTCTGAATTGAAATTACCACTAATTAATAGTAATTATGGACACAAAAAAATAACTTTGACAAATCTACAGACTAAGATCTTTCATTTAAGACCAAAATGAAGTTTAGAGATGTAGCAGTTTTCTCCAACGAACTGTCGAAAGAATCCAAAAAATATTTATTACGTATCGGGCACTCGTACACTTGAATTTGTTTACTTTCGTCCGCCATTTTGATTCTACTCACTAAGGCAGCCGGCCGGCGTTGAACTCCGGTCGCGATTAGCGCGACCGGTCGACGCTTTATGGACAGGCTGTTCGTGACGGGCTTCGACCGGTCGCGACCGTTCGGACTTTTTAGACACACCCCTAGAGCCCCTCCATGTGGTCTAATAGCTGGGATATCTGGCTTTCATCCAGGATTCGATTCCTGGAATGGGAAGCAAAATTTTGTACTTGCTTCGGCGGTACATATACTAGGTTCACGGACATACCAGGTTGAATACACCGCTACATTACATAGAGCTATATAAAGAAGGGTCTACTTAAAAAACACCAGCGAAAAATGGTTTCTAATAAGAACACAGGAAAGAGAATTTACGAATTGAAATAATATTTCCTTTTGGTGGGGAAAAATGGCCAAGTGGTATTGGTGGGAAAAAATAAGGAGGGTACCATCCTGAATAGGCATAACCTTTGTTTTACAAATCAAGATATTCAGTATTTGACTGGCATGCAAAATGTATTGGAAACGCAATACTCTGTGGTCCTCAGTTGCTTAAAGCATGTCTCCGGAAATGACTACTATTTTTACCTTCAGATAAATAAGCGATTCAACGCGGTAAACAGTAGTTATTCGCATAATAAAAAACGTTTCAGTTTAGTTGGAAAAATGGTGGCCACGTACTTGAAAACGTCTGAGAAATTCTGTCCATTCACCATGTCATATCCAATAATTGTGTTGCTATAAATGCAACAGGCGAAGGCGATCCACTTATATAAATGTTATTTCTTGCAAAATTACAATACTTTTGCGGCGGAGAATATTTATGGTCCATTCATTAGAAATTAGCAAATTCTAACACGTTTCAGTGCACCAACGTCACCTAATTAATTGGGTTTTTTTTTAATTCTCAAATTCTCTTCCCCATGCTTTAATCAGGATACCCACTAATTTTGGCTTTGATCCGTCGAGTAAATCCTTTCTACATCGTTCAGTGTTATAACCATCACGGATCTTTATAGGGGGTTTTTCCCGACAAAGGGCTGGTTTGTTTTATTAGTATACAAGTTTGTTATTATGAAGGAGAAAAAAATTTTATTGTATTCTGGTTATTGTGTTTTTTTTATGTAGTACAGAAATTTCAGCAATGATACATACAAATAGGTGGGGAAAACGGACATCTACAAATTGTAATACTGTATAGTCACCAGTTGCTTAAATCATGTCTTCGGAAATGGCTGTATTATTATTAGCATTCAGATCAACAAACGATTCAGTTCGGTCAACAGTGGTTGGCTTTTCTATTATCCGCAAAAGAATAATTTTGGCCTAAAGAATTGTGTATATTTACTGATTCCGAGAAGTACAGCTTTCTGGAAAAGTTGTCGCACCATAAAATTGATATTCTCAATTTTGTGTTCAGAAAAAAAGATTTAATTAAATCCTCATTGAACATTGGTTCCTTAGGTTTATGGCAGCATTATTTTGCGCTCTTTCACATGACTAATATCTTTACAGACTCCTAAGATTTCACATGACCCTTTCCTTGTCGCATTCCGAGGACAAACAAACATCCGTGCCCACGGCGAAATTCGGACTCACACACCGACGGATTTGAGAATTGGAAGCTACGCCCCAGCGCTCTCAGCCAGTGGGCCGGCAAGTCCTCTACTGAACAAAGATTAGTTCATAGAAGCAACACACCTAAGTTATTTCAAACAAAATGCCCTTTTTATAACTTTGAAGAAAACACGTATTGGGAAGGATAAAATCAATTTATTATCATGGCTGCCAGAGTTAGCCTAGCCAGAGTAATAGTACAGTTATAAGAACTCTTGTATTGAAAAAAAGCCCACCCTTCATTCAGAAATTGCCGAGAGAGCTAGGGCGTAGGCTTTCTAGTTCTCGAGTCCGCCTGGTCGTGGGTTCGAATCCCGCCGTGGGCATGGATGTTTGTGTTTGTTCTGGGCTGCGTACAGTTATAACTTGTGTAAAAGGCGCAAAATGACCTTAGTAGTCGACGCCATAATTTCTAATAAACCAACCAACCAACCAATCATTCAGAAATTACCAAACTATGGCTTCAAGCTTTATCGCTGCTAAATATTTTCTCGTTGATCCTGATCTAATTTTGAGTCTTATTTTTCAAAATCATCTTTCAGTTCTAACATCACTCTAATAAGATGAATATGAATTCTTCTTTACTTGAAAATTGTCCTTTCAGCATTTCGTCTTTCGCAATTTTTCATATGTCTTTAAAGTTTAATCTGCAACTTGAATAGGAAGATTTTTTGTTGTTAAATTAAAAACCGATTTTTTTCAACAAATATTGAAATGAAAAATTTAATATTCCTTGAAGAAACTTGGCTAAGGTCAAGTGCTACTTGAAGACGATGAAACCGAACTGATGCCGGCCATTAAGTTTCGTTATTACCGCTCCGTAAAGTTTTAGAACGGAACATTAAGTATGTTAATGACTACCATGTTCATTGATTTTTATACATGGTAATTGCTAATTCGTTCGAAATATCATTTCCTTTAATGAAATTTCATATTGTTAAATGATAAAATTGTACACGGTAATCAATTACTTCGTAACTGCATTAAAATTTTACAATTTGTCTTTCAATATCGAAAGATTATAATGTATTTACTTTCAAAATAATTATTATCCAATCGTAAAATTTTAATGAATTTTCAATCTTAATCTTAAACTAATGGAGAGGCCCTACAACAGAATGCAAGGAATGAAAAAAAATTTTTCGGACATTTAATATGCATACGAAGTGTGATGCAGGAATAATAGTGGGTCAAAGCGGGAAGATTTAATAAAACTATCGGCAATAATCTATCTCTATCACGTAAAATAATGCAATAGACCTTCATTTATCTCTTTATTTTATGCAGGTCACAACGCTTTAGTAAGGCTAACGCCTGGATTAAATTTATAAATTTCAGTCTTGACAATCCATTATCATGATTTTAGAGGGGGGCGGGGAACCAACAAATGGATCCTTTGTGTAAAATTCAGTAGCAACATTGCATAACGAAAGGGCATAAAACGCGCAGCACTTTCATTTTTTGTTTGTTTTTTTATTTTTTTAGTTTGTGTCGAAATTTCATTTATGTTTTCATAATTTCAACATGTTCTTCTTTTAAAACGAAACTAAACATTGCCTCTTTTACTGATTTGTTCTTATTTGTATTAACATGAACAAGCAACAAACATGGGGATGAAATATTGAATAGCCGCACTCGAAGATTTGCAGTCGTAGAGACTTAATTAAGCCTTCACATTTGAATTCCATATTTCATGAAATTATATATCGTATTTTAGTTCATGGATATAAATTTCAGTGCCCTTTTGCAAAAGCATAATTTCGGTTGAGAGACGTTATGGATAGCTAGAGATTAGACCTGGAAATAATTCATAGCGGGAAAATTTTCTTCTACTCTTTTATTGAATACTAATGGTAAACGTAAATAAGAGAAGGTCTGGCGTCGAGGGAATTTACGAGATTTTCACGAAGCACTTTAAAATAAATAAACGCAAATAATTTAATCCGAGATTTGCAATTGAATGTTAAGTTGAGCAAATAGGGTAATTCAGGAAAAATGTAAATATTATATTCTTACAAAGCTAAAAATGTGCCAGCTACATTTATGTAAATAATAAGAATGCTTTTTAAATTTTTTTTCGTAGAATATTTTCATATTTTGTATTTTTTTTATTGGAAGTAATTTATATTTATTTTACTTAACTGCAAAAAAGTGAAACCAGAATATTACAACGACAGTATTTTATTTGGAATTACTTTATTTTTAATATTTTTATATTATTGTTATATATATCCAACAAAATTGTTGAATGCATGAGAATTTGAGTTAATTATCTATTAATAAAAAGTACTCAATTAAAACAACCCTATCTTGAATTTTATTGCCGACATATATAGTAGATTACTTTATAAAACGCCATTAATATTAGCAAGGTTCATTATTTTCATGAAAGTATAAATTACAAAATTCATTATACTGTTCATTTTTATTATATAGTGAAGTAAATAATATATATAAAAAGATTTTTTTTTTTTTGCATAGGTGAAGTTAATCTTAATTCTGAAGTTCACATTAGAGAATACCAGAATACATTTTAAAGTTTAATAACCATAAACAATTTCTTTTATTTAAACATGAACAGCCACAAATTTTATTGTTTCATTTCATTAAGTATATAATAACAATATTTGGGAAGAAAAATACTTCCTACCTTCAGTGGCATTTGCGAAGTCCGTGGAGTTCTCTTGCCCGCATGATATTTGAAGAGTTACCAGTTTCTGAACCCCTGCCCATAATTGAGCTGGAGTCTCTTGAGTTGATGTCGCCATTCTTACATTTTTTTAAAAAAATTCATATCATAGCTCATGTCAAATGAAGAATGAGAATAAAAGATGTTTTTTATATCATCTTGCATGGCTCGATTGAAATATGGGTGCGCTTGCCTGGTGGCCATCAAATTCCTTTTTTCAAAGAAAAGAGAGAGAGAGGAAAGTCGAAAGCTCCGTTCAACGGAATCTCTCAAACGGTTGTTGCCGAGCCAGAGTGACACGGGACCACGAACCAATCATTCGCAGCGGCAATTCAGAATAGTGGGAAGGAGAGAAAGAAAAAAAAATGCTTCACCTCTTGCACTAGTGGCGACATCCAGTAATGTGATCGGGTAAAATTGAGAATATGATACTGCTTAGAAAACTCATATGACGAACACCGTGTAAAGTTTGCCGTAGCTTTATATGAATTCGCACATATAAAGAAATAAATTCATCATCGTCATAAGAAGAAGACAGGTTCATTTTTTTTAATGTGATTCATTCAGGCGCTATGCCTGCTTTTCCATCGAAGATTATTTTCAAATTGATACCCGGGAGAACATATGTGTCGAACAGGTTCGCTTCGAATCTTTTTTTTTTTATTGATTACACTAAAGCTAAAAGCGGAAAATTGAAACTTAAAGGCAAAACAGTATGAGAGTCTGTTTGTCTGTGTGTGTGAGACAGACAGAGAGAGAAAGAGAGAGAAAGAGGGAGAGGGAGAGATTAGAAAAGGAGAAAACGTATGCCACTGCTTCTCCATTCCGTTAGCTAATGGAAATTCAACTGGAATATGGAAATAATAAAAGTTTTCATTTTTCATTCGCTATTGATTTGTGTCCTCCTTTGCCGAACTAATCATTTAAAATCAAAATGAATAAAAGGTAAAAATATTTTGAGGAACTTAATCGATGCAATATAATAAAGACGTATTTTGAAGATTATTGCTCTAAATATTTTCTTAATCTTCAAAATATGTTTTCATTATATTGCATTGATTAAGTTCCCCATTATATTTGCATCATGATTATAGTGAAATTTTTTTTATTTTTAAAAGTTTAATCAATTTTTTTTCTCAATAATTTTCGCAAAAGCTCAATTTTATTTTCACTTTAACTCTAGGAGCCAACTGGCAAATTTCTATAAAATTGCCTTCAGAAATTTGTTTTCCTATCTTTGATTTCCGGAAAAATTATAATTTACCATTTATTTTCTTAACTTTCTAATTTTCACTCTATTGTATTTCAATTATGTTAATTTTTAGTTTTTTATAGCAAAAATAGTATTATGTTCATTTTAGTACAGAGAAAAACTTCCATTGTTAGAAATAATGGATATTAGTAATTACTAATTTCAATTATTCTAAAGTGCTGATATGATAACTTCCATATAAATAAGTAACGTACAGATGGAATGTACTTTAAGTTCGATCAAAGTAAATTTGACCATAGTCAGATATAAAAACTCACGATGACTTCTTTCTTGTATACCGTCAAATCTTAAATAGAGGCCCGGGCGTCTATTTGTCACAATGGTCCTAATCCCCCCCCCCCCCCCGGCGATTAATCGAGACCGGCGTTTATTTAAGACCCAGCGTTTAGTGAAAAATTTCTTAATTAAAACTAAAGTCTAATTCAGACAAGTATATCATGCGAAGTTTTGTATCTAATACGCACTAGATAATATCATCAGCTTCGGAATCGCTGGAGATGACTGCCTCATTATTATTAAGTTCTTCATCATCTTCGATAACCAATGAGACCCGGCATTTAATCTGATTTTAAAGCACCGCCTGGCCTTTAGTCGAGACCAGCGTTTATTTGAATACCCGGCCTTTATTCAAGATTTTACGGTATCCAAATGTTGGAGGCATTTTACGGTATCATAGTGGATAAGTGCCCCAGTGGGCGGAACAAAAGACTTTATTATTTAATTAATTACAATTAATGAGGGCGTCACGTCCTTAATTAGGGGACATTGCCCATAGGCATGGTCGGATGTGATGTATATTAGAGAATACTGCCCTTGTGTGTGATCATTATCACTTTATGAATTTTGAATTTTGGCATCTATGTAATAGTGCTTTAGACTTAGGGTACTATCATGGATAAATAATAACGGAATAGGAAACTCCCGTGTTAAAAAGCGGTTTTAACAAGGAGTTTCCCATCCTGAAGGTATTCATCCCACGGTGCTACTTATGTTATGTTACTTATGTAACAATGGCAAATAATAAATTAGAATACACAACAATCAAGATAAAAAATAGATTAACAATAGAGTTCAACTAACACCAACAATTAAGAAACATCTTCATCACTTAAATTCTTTTAAAAAACGACTGATTACGAGACTTGACTTGAAATTGTTCTAATTATTTAGTTGTTAGATTTAATTTATAATTATTATTATTTTTATTTTTGTATCTCATTTTCATTACTATCACATTCGTTGTCTGTATTTATACAGAATTTGAAGGAACCGACATTCTTCCATTTTAATTTATACATTTTTCAAATACCACTACTTCCGCCTGTGGGAGCTTGTTTACCATCTGGGCATGAAGTCATCAAAAATTAACATCTAGTAAGTCTCCAAAGTTTGGCATCTATATAATAGTCATATTACCACAATATTTGACTAGAAGTATGTTATTACTCAACATCTGTGCGGAATACCTCTAGAAAAACTCTCCAACGTTTGGATATATAATAAGTCATCGTGAGTTTTTACATGTGAGTGTGATCAAATTATCTTTCATCGAACTTAAAGCACATTAGATCTGTACATTACTTATTTATATTTAAATTATCATATCATCACTCCAGAATTTTATTTTCCATTTTTAAGTTAAGTTTCACTAATTTCAATGTTTAGACCATTGAATGTTGATTTTATTCTTGAGTTTAGTAACATTATTTTTACATTTTATTTAGATTATTCAAAATGTTGTAGCATTTGATTTATTTCAAAAACTGGTATTTCATGCAACAAAATACCACACTCTTTGCACTATACTTTCTATTTAGGATAGCTTATAACTGTTTTATTACAAAAAAACAAAAGATGGCGACACATTCCCAATTTTATTTCTAAATATTTCCGTTCACTTCTGTTAATATAAGCCAATTTGAATATGAATTTGCTTAAACTACATTAATTTAAAAATAGGAGGGTTCGAATTTTAATAGTTGCTACTATTTACTTACAACAGGTACTGAATACATAGGGGTTTCAAACATTTTATAGTCCTTCAATGTAGCCCCTAGCATTGTGTACAATCAATTGGCAAAGAAATACAAGCTAGCAGCGCGTGATGATCGTTCGAATGGTCTACCGCCTGAAGAATCTCTGGAACAGTTCTGGAATAATTCCTTCTTCTGAGGAATCAAAACAACTGGAAGTCACAGAGGCCTAAATCTGGGGAATTTGGTGGATGGTAGAGAGCACATCCCAACCCTATCGATCGAATAAAAGCATGCGTCCGAGCATTGTCCTTCAAAGTGATGGGTGGATTGTACAGAAAGTGTTCCCGCTTTTTCATGAAAGCCGGCCGCAGATAGTATTGCAAAAAAAAAAAAAAACAAAACAAAACCGATACTACGCATTCAATCTTTATCCAACTCTAAGTGACATTAAATCAATAAGTCATTTAAAATACCTTTTATTAACTCAACACATAAAAAAATTGAAAATAAATCGAAGATAAAATAACAATAATTTCCCTCTAAATTTTCGATTTTCAATAATTATTGGAGTTTTATTTCATATTCGATTTATTTTCAATTTCTTTTATGTGCTGAGGTAATAAAAGGTATTTTAAATGAATTATTGAATTTATCTAACTCTGGCTCTCCTTTTTCGAAAACATTGTGACTACGCTCGATTAGTCGGCCAACTAACACGAGGGTCTTTTCTTCCTAACCTGCCTATTGCTCTGAAGTTAGTTTGGTATGTGGAAAAGGTGTGGTATAAGCGACAATATCTGGTTCCGTTGCATGGATCTCTCTAACAATTAAATTTCAACTTAGTAGTTACATGAAATTACATTTATTTCCATGTAATATTTGTTGTAATTACACAGCCCAACAAAAATAACATCTTTATGTTTTGATCTGATTCTTATGAAAAAAAATTTTGGTGATCTCTGTTTTTACGCGAATGCCCTCAATTTTTGTCAAGCTATTCAATCGTACCATAGGCTGCTAAGCAAGTAACTCTTCATCAATCAATATTGACAGCTTCATCAACTATTGCTTTACAGGGAAGCTCCCTTTTACTGTCAATATTGAATGATGAAGAGTTTGTTACTTGCATAGAAACCCAATGATACGATTGAATAGACTGACAAAAATTAATATCATTAGCATAAAAACAGAGATCACCAAATTTTTTTTTCAAATTCTAAATCGTTAATAAATACAGATTCAAAATTTTTTTCTCATTATTTTATGTTTTGTTATGAAATATATACGTTTTACTTGTTGTGTTTAAAATTGCAAAAAGATTTGAAAAAATTAGCTTGAGATATGACTTTTTATACAAAAAGCACCCAAAAATGTATTTGTTTATAACTTTTTAACAAATGGAAATTTTTCAAAAATATTTTGGGAATTTTAATACTCCATTAGGTACTACCAAATTATAATAAAAGTTTTAAATTTCACGACATGTTTGCTTTTGAGGGGCCCACTTCAGGAATTCTTACCCATATGCTGAATCCGTATCTGACGTCACTTTTTTCATAGCACCCACATATTTCTTGTTTTACAATGCAACATTTTAAAATTATTCAGGGTCTGGGGCCTGATATATTTACATGTGGCCCAAAAATATGGATTCTTTAATTACAGCCGCTTCACTTCACACCCCCATTACTTTAACATTGCAGTCTCTGTGTGCATAACATGGAAACGTGACGTGATAGAAAAAATTTAAAAGCAGATTTGGATTCAGTACACTAAAACCCATAAGAATAAGGTAAATTTAATGAAAAACGTTGAAATACTGTTGAAAATGACATAATAAATAAATTAACAACTCTTGTCCACAAAATTATTTAATCGACATATACGTATTTCGAACCCTTTGGGTTCATTATTCAATGTCAAAATGATAATCAATACGACAATCGAACAGTGAAGTGTACATTTGTTAGGATGGGACGAAAGCAGCGCTTTCACAAAGCTCATCTAACCAGAATAAACTCCAAATGAAATACACTGAGGTAGTCAAGAAGCCTTGATAATCAAGGATAATCAATACATAGACAATGGACAATCGAACAGTGTAGTGTATCTGTATTCGTGTGGAACTTGAAGCATAGCTTCCATAATTTCACCCTCATAATCATATTCCAAGGGAAATACACTGAACTAGAAAAGAAGCCTGATGTCATCCAAAATATGAAAGAAAATTGCCTCCTCTTGGTGGAGGAAAATTTGATTGACGATTGTCTGAACTAGGAGTATATTAAGCCACAAAAAATCGAAAAAATTTATGAAACCCAGTAATCTGGGAAGATGACACTGTCAATGTCATCAAAATTGACATCAAGGATATGTCTTGGATTACGGTGCCTTTTTCTATCTAGAGAATGTTTTAGAATGCCAGAGACTATATCATTATCATGTTTTACCATAATAGGCAACAAGGTTTTCATGAGCTCATGAACATATTTCTCGACATGGGTCATATAGAAATCATTATGAATGGAGTAATTGCGAGCAATTCTCCTATCTAATTGTGCAATAGTCCTTAGGGTAATGTTCTGGAAAGTTTGGAGTTCCTTCCATCTTTTGTCTTGCAAATCGTAGCCCAGACGGGCATGCCATATAGCAAGATGACACGAACAATTATTTTGCATAACAGTAGTTTGTTATCAACACTGAGGGCACTGTTACGACCCAACAGAGCAATTAAGCTAAACTTGCTTTTTGGGCCTTGTTCATCGCATAAGTCACATGCATATTCCATGATAGTTTTGAATCAATAATAATGCCAAGGTATCTATAATTATCAATCCATTCCAAGTATTTGCCATATAACTTTAAGGAGTCAGGATTTCTCTTTTTCTTCTTAGTGATAAACGTTGCTTTGCATTTGTCGACATTCAGTTTTAATCGCCACTTGCTAAACCAGATTTCACATTCTTTAAGGGCTTTCTGCAAACGTGATACAATAACACTAGGCTGGCGTGCCCATGTCAGTATAGCAGCATCATCCGCATAAAAATATAGCTTGCAGTAAGAGATTTCAGGGAAGTCACGTATATAGTAATTGAACAGAACTGGCCCCAGCACTGATCCTAGTGGGACACCGCCATTTATCTCACAGGTATTAGATAATTTATCTCCAACTCTGGCCTGAAAAGACATGTTGGACAGAAACGAGTGAACTAGACTAATTAAATCATGTGGAAAACCATCAGTTATCATTTTATAAATAAGGCCTTCATGCCAGACCTGATCAAAGGCTTTATGAACATCTAAGAAGATGACGCCGCAATACATCGAAAGATTAAGGGGAGTAGAAAGAAAAATAACTCCGAAACCACTATTCCACATAATAAATTTTTTTTTTTAATTTATTATGTGGAATAGTGGTTTCGGGGTTATTTTTCTTTCTATAGTTGTGTCCACAGTTTTTGGCTTGATTCCATTGTAATTAAGGGGAGTGTTAGCATCCGATATAAGTTTCCAAACTTGGAGCTGGCAAGAATGTTCCGCCCGAAAACCAAATTGTTCTGCACGGATGAGATTATTGGTTGTGCAGAAATCTAAGAATTTTGTGAGAATTATTTTCTCCAAGACTTTGGATATAGAAGACAGTAAGCTGATGGGCCTGTAGCTTACAGGGTTTGCAGGATTTTGACCGGGTTTAGGAATACTTAGGACAACAGACTGTTTCCATGTATCCGGAAAGTAATAGTTATCCCAACAGTCGTTTATAATTTTAGTGATATCACCAGTTACATTTAGTGGTAAGTTTTTTAAGGCATTGTTTTTAATAGTGTCTTTACCTGGTGCCTTCTTTTGCTTGAGTTTCTTAAAGCAATTTTGAATCTCAGCTACCTGAATATTATGTTTGGCCACATGATGGCTATTGTTGTAATACTTTGTTATGCTGCTTTCTACCATTTTGGATATTTCTAGTCCTTCTGGACGATCATCCTTTGGAGTCACAAATTGTTGTTTAAGCGAATCAGCAACAAGCTGTGCTTTGTCTTGGTCATTAGTTATAAAATGTCCATTAGTGTCTAAAAGCGGTGGTATGTTCAAGATTTTTTTTTGTTGTTTTGTAAGGCTCGAATCATGCACCAGATAGAATTGTCCCGGGTTGACAAACTCTTCACCTTCTCATTCCATCTCTCGTTACGAAGTTTATTTACTTCCTCATGTACTCTTCTCGTCAGTCGGTTATATTTGGTTTTAAGCCAAGGCTCTCGTGTTCGGTGCCATTGCCTCCTTACCCTGTTTCTTTGGTCTATTAGATACTTGATTGCTGGAGTAAGATCGAGATGATCAGGCCGTTGCACGTCTACTGGAGAAGCACAAGCATTGATGGCATCAGTAATACGTGTAGTGACCCTTTCAACATTTATGTCTATGTCCTCCATGCTATGCACGTCATTGAGTAGATTACTCTCATTTTAGAGAAGATCTCTGAAAAGTTTCCAATCTTGTTTAAGCCCCGTTTGTTCTCTGAAGTCAATATTGAGATTTTCAAAATTCAGTGCGACCGGTTTATGATCTGAAGATAAATCATCAACAGTAAAAATATCGAATGGCTTATAGAAGCGTTTCAGCAACACAATATCAAGGACATCACTTGTAGGTGAGTGGTCACAGTAATACGTGTCGTTTACAGGACCTATCGCAATGATATCAGTTTTGCTCTGTATATATCTAGATAATATGACACCTTTCTGATTATGACGTTTGGAGTTCCACTGCGAGTGCTTAGCATTCAAGTCTCCCGCCATTACCACTGGGAGACTCCCAGAAAATAGCTCATCGAGCTCGTCAACATCGATCTTATGCTTGGGAGAGTTGTAAAGAGCCAGGAATTTAACATCGCCAACAATAGTATCCGTGATAATAACAGAAGCAACCTCCATTCCTGTATACATTCGTATGAGGTCTTCCCTATGCCGAATGCCTTTTTTAACGATAATTGCTGCACCTCCAGATGAGCTTTTGACATTGGGAGTAATAATTCTATCTTTGCGATAGACACAGTAGCCCGGGATTCTGAAGTCTTGGCCCGGCTTTAGATGTGTCTCACAAACAAATGCCACGTCTATATCCCATTTAATTAAATAGTTATAAAACTCAATACGCCTCCGTGGAATTCCCCTGGCGTGCCATATGACGCAACGAAGCTTACCTCTGTTAATAATAGTATAGCGTCGATCAGCCATAATCTCAGTGTTGGCTCGTAAGAATTCCACTCATTTGTGGATATTTTTTGCCTAATTCATTATACAAATGGCATATACTGCCTAGTTGTTAGCACATGTCTTGAATGTCATTTATGTTAAATCTTTTATCCGTTTTCGAGACTATTGAGGCATAGGGTGTCTCCGGAGTAACTTTGGTCGGGATTCGTTTGACTTGCGGATATTTTGGGCATTTTGTATAACTGGATGTGTGCTGCCCATCGCATCTTATACGCTTTGGAGCATCTTGTCCTTGAATATTTGGGCAGTCTCGTGACTGGTGGTCTTTAGCACATTTGTTACAGCGAGGGGCTTCAGTACACCCTAGAGATATATGGCCAAATCATAAGCAATTAAAGCATTGTAATGGTCTCTTATTTCCACGGAACATTTCGATGGATACAGCTAAGGGTCCTATGCGAGTAACATTTCTTAGAGTCTTGTTGTGCTCTGTGTTCGCTAACAGAACCAGAATCATGGGCATATCTATGGATCCTTTAGATTTTTTAAGTCTAATCACTTTCTCAGGAAAATAATTGACCTTTTTTAGGTCTTCCTTAAAATCGTTAAGGTCATAGGTCACGTCTACATTTCGTATAACGTATTTGAGGACTTTTTCCGATTTAAGTTGATGATGCTGAATCTTTAGCACGTTATCAGCCTTAATGCCAGACACCAATTTACTATGCATTTCCTCATCCTGACACCTTATTTTGATCGTCTCTGCTCTGCCTGTGTGTACAGTAATTTGGTTAATCGCCACATGCTTTTGAATCTCGCCCAGGATTTGCTTGATTGGCTGACCTTGAGTACGTATTATGATTGGCGGAATATAAGAGCTGCTCTTGGTATTTGGCTTTTCAACATTTTTTCGCTGTTCGGACTTGCTTTCACGAAAAGCAACAGCGATTGTATCATTTATATCAACAACATCCTTGATGTTGTCAATTTTCAACGCTTTTTTAGCCTTTTTGGATTTTGCAGGTATCCATTTATCCATATCATTGTATAGCCGTTTGCGATTTGTACTAATCGGGTCTTTGCCATCGTTATCATTACTCCCTAAGCCGGAGGGGATGGTTTCCATAGGCTGAGGATTCACACTCTCCATTTCATTAGAGTCTTTTAGATACTCAGAAGTTCCATGCGCAGGCTGATTACCTTTCATTGACAGAGCAGAGAATTGATCTATGAGGAGCTGCTCCATTTTATTAAAATTCTTGTTGGCCTCATTACGTGCTTCAGAAATTTCAGTATTCATACTAGCAATTTTATCGTGGATTTCCTTTTAGTTTGTTTTTAGTGACTCAACTTTCCCTTGTAAATTATCGTATTTACTGCACATTTCTTGTCGCAAAACCTCTAGCTTATCCTTAATTATAGCATCAAATGCTTCGAATCTATAATCTTTACATGCATCTTTATACAAGGTGTTTTTGAAATGAGTACAGATTTTTTGGGAGATGATAGAAGAGGTCCTTAGAAGTATTTTTTGTCATATGAACATGGGGTCCCCGCAGCTCCGTTTACTTACAATACTGCATTGAACAATCAAATGACACTGGGAGGCAGTGTGCGTTGGTAGGCCTAGATTATTTTATTTTTAACAATTAAAACAAGCAAACTACTGTATGACTTTTACAGTAATTGTTCGAAATGACCGCCATTTGCTTCATAGCACAATTCGCAACGCCTTATGATGGATTGATGTACGCGTGGAAACAGTTGATTTGCACGGTCGCTGATGCCACCTGCTGCCGCGACAACACGAGCCGCCAATTCTTCTTCGGTATCTACGGGTTCGGAGTACACCATTGATTTTATGCTTCCCCATAAAAAAAAATCCATCGGTGTGAGATCTGGCGATCTCGGTGGCCAAGCAACTGGTCCGCCACGACCAATCCAAGGACCAGGATATGTCTCATTTAGGTAATCTCTAACTGCTCTTGTGTAATGCGAAGGTGCGCCGTCCTGTTGAAACCACATCAAATGCCTGGTCATTAGTGGAACATCTTCAAGAAGACCAGGGAGCTCCTCCTTCAGGAAACCAAGGTATGTTTGCCCGTTATGACCGCATGGTAGGAGATATGGCCCAATCAGGACATTGTGAATCATGCCAGCCCAAATATTCAACGAAAAACGATGCTGAAAACTGTTAACATGTGTTGCACATGGGTTGACATGAGACCACAGATGACTATTGTAGCTATTGAACATTCCCTCTCGCGTCCCCGTGTCATTTGATTGTTCAATGCAGTATTGTAAGTAAACGGAGCTGCGGGGACCCCATGTTCATATGACAAAAATACTTCTAAGGACCTCTTCTATCATCTCTCAAAAAATCTGTACTCAATTCAAAAACTCCTTGTATATATCGCCATAAGTATATTTGCTATCACTTGTTTTTTGGTTTTCAATGCCACTTAACGCTTTGCCTGAGTCTGGCATTATGATAAAATTTAAAATAAGTAAAAAATAGTCAGGACTGCTAGCCCTGAAAAGGGCTTTTCCGGAATACGATCCGTCGAAATAAACAGCCTTAAGGAATAGAGTATAAAAAAACAGCTGACCTTAAAAGAATGCGTCTCCAATCTATACCATCAAGAGATCTTCGAGCTCAATCTCTGGTCCTGAGGTCAATGGTGATCAGTGTGAGGATGCCTAATGTCGTTTTTTGCATTGCTGGTATCAATTATGGCAAACACGTCGTCCACATAACGATACCAAATATCAGGGAAGTATTCATCTATTGAGGTCAATCTTGCTTTAAATTTTCTCATGAAGACCTCTGACAATATCGGACTTAGGCAACTTCCCATAGGGGTACCAGATGACATGTGAAAATATTCTCCGTTGAACTGGTCGTAGTTATTATTAACACATAAGTTACATAAAGAGATGATGTCGTCTATGACTTTTTGTTTAATTTTGTTCTCAGCAAGTATCGTTTTCAGGAACTCCATCGTTTCTGGAATGGGGAGACTGGGAAAAAGTGCCGTAACATCAAAAGATACTAATAAACAATCCTCTGATAGCGTTACACCCTTAAGTTTTTCTACCAACTGGGCACTATTCTTTAAGGATAAATCTTGTTTGGCCAGGTCTAGCTTAGATAAATAATTAGCAATGTATTTTCCTAACTCGTATGTCGAGGCAGAAATGTTTGACACAATCGGTCTAAATTGATTACCGGCTTTGTGTATTTTTGGCAACGCATACAATCTAGGTAACACTGGATTAGGAATAGACAATCTCTTAATCACGTTTGGGTTTATAAAATGTTTACAATTTTTTAAAGCATACTTCACAGTCCTGATTAATTTTGGTAGAGGGTTTTTCGTTACCTTTTCGTAAGGTCCTTCTTCTAGGAGTTGTTTTACACTATTGTAGTATTCTTCTTTACGTAACATAACTATTGAGTTACTTTTGTTTGCTTTGACAAAACGCAATCCTTCTTCCTCAAATTCGAAATAACGGCACGGGTTTTCTTATCATCATAATCTTTCTTCGCATTCTTCGCCAGTTGTAGTGCTTTTTTATCTTGTTCACGGGGAGAAATTTGATGCCGCTTTCGATGTTACACACTATATTTTCTAAATCTTCTTTCCCTTTGCAGATGGAAAATTTCAAACCTTTCTCTAGTAGATTTATTTCGTCCTCTTCAAGTTGTAGTTCCGTCTAATTGATTAAAGTTGGGCGTGGCGTTGTCCTGATCTTCTCCGGGGGGGTTCTTCTAATTTGTTTTTTAGGTATGGCTTGAAGTTTCTTGTCCAATTTATCCTTCTTCACTTCGTACAAATGTTGGTTAATCAAATAGATGTATCCAGAAAACTCATCCCACATATCTTGGGGTAAATTATTGCTCATGAGCATGTGTAAATTATATAACTGCAGTTCCGTAGCGGCTAATGTCTTAAAGAGTCTCATAATTTCAACATTAAGTCTCTTGTATCTTGCATAAAATAACGTCTTCTTGTCGAAGAAGGATAAGATTTTAAACTTAATACGTAAGATGAAATTAGGGAACACTCTGAACTTTTTACAGTTGATTAGAAACGAAATGTCCACTTTAAAAGTTCTGACTTAAAATTTAAGGAGACGAACTTACCAAATTCTTTTGGTGAAAAAGCCTGAGAAGCGAGTGATGAAAAACGTTGAATTACTGTGGAAAGTGACATAATAAATAAATTAACAACTCTTGTCCACAAAATTATTTAATCGACATATACGTATTTCGAACTCTTTGGGTTCATTATTTAATGTCAAAATGAAGGAAGTTGATGTGACCATCGCCTATAAAAATCCGAATATACTGAAGAACTTCTTAAGTAATACCAAAGATAAAATTCCACCATTGCTCCAACCGGGGATATATGAAATAGCGTGTGGCAAATGTCCGATGGTCTACCGTGGGGCAACTTGCAGGAATATTCTTACAAGATTTAAAGAGCACAAGGCCAATGCCAGGTACGGACGCCCTGAAAAATCTGCGGTGGCTAAGCACATGCTTGAGACGGGACACGAGGTACTACTTAAGGATTGTAGATTAATTAGAAGTGTAAAAAATCGGAATGCACTTGATGCCTTTGAATCATTGGAAATTGCTAATAAGAACCCAGATTTATTATTAAAAGGAGATGCAGGCCCCATCGGAGATTCAACATTAATAAAATCATTGAAGGTTTTTGGTTGCTGATTTATTTTTCTCTTTTCTATAAATGGGAAGGGGTTTTTGGTCGATTTATCGATTCTTATGGTTTTTTGCTTTGTTTGGCGGCCTGGGTATTTCTCCTAGGTCTGCGTTTTTGTAAGAAGAGACTCCCGGTTCCTGCATTGGCTGTGGACTTTGCTTGTGAACAGCGATTGGAGGGCTGGGAATCTGTTCCACTATAAATTGTACTGACGAACTGTACTGATTATCGACAAACGGTGGCTATAAGAGAAGTCACTCTGATGGAACCGATGAAGAAGTGGATAGCAGTCCCTGGATTGGTGTTGCTAAGAAAAAATTCAGAAAAGGCACGAGGATCGATAACCTAAAGACCGTCTCCAGAATAAACGAAGAAGTCGTCAGCGCGACTAGAATGAGGAATCCGAAGAATGTACATGGTCGCTCGGCTAATAAAGAGCATAGGATCACGAAGAGGTATGTACCGCCAATTATCGTGCGGACTCATGGCGTCCCATTTAAGACGATTTTAACTGAGCTCGAGAAGTATGTTCCAGTGGAAAAGATCACCGTTCATACGGGCAGAGCTGAAACCGTCGAAGTTAAATGTGAAGATGAAGAAACATACAACAGGTTAGTCTCTGGAATTAAGTCTGATAATATTTTAAAAATTCAGCATCATCAACTGAAGTCGGAGAAGGTCTTGAAATACGTAATTCGTAATGTGGATGTTACGTATGACCTCGATGAGTTCCAAGAAGACCTAAAAAGAGCCAACTACTTCCCGGAAAAAGTTATTCGACTGAGGAAAGCCAAAGGATCCATTGATATGCCGATGGTTTTGGTTCTACTCCCGAACACCGAACACAGCCAGTCATTGAAAAACATAACACGTATTGGGCCGCTGGCAGTTTCAGTGGAGGCGTTTCGAGGGAACAAGAAGCCACTACAGTGTTACAACTGCCTGCGCTTCGGACACGTATCCATGGGCTGCACGGAAGATCTTCGTTGTAATAAATGTGCTGAGGGGCACCAGTCAAGAGATTGCCCCAAGATCAAAGGACAAGACCCCCCAAAGTGCATCAAATGTGGTGGACAGCACACATCAGGCTACACGAAATATCCAAAATACCCCCAGGTTCAAAGGATGTCTAGTTCTAAAGTGACAGCAGGCAAATCCTATGCTGCCGCTGTGTCTACGCCGGAAGATAAAGGCCTCAACATCAACGACCTACCAGGTATGTATAAACAATTAGGACGTATCTTTCATCTGTTTTCTAATCTAGGCAAAAGTTAACCACAGTTGAGTGGGCTCCTTACGACCAACTAATTTTAGTATGGCTGCACAACGTTATACTGTAATCAACAAAGGTGAACTTCGGTGCGTGATATGGAACGCTAGGGGCATTCCCCGAAAGCGTATCGAGTTTCACAACTTTCTGATAAAGCAAAAAATCGACGTTGCTTTCCTCTGTGAAACTCACCTCAAACCAAGCCAAGACTTCAAGCTACCTGGCTATTGCGTGTACCGTAAGGATCGAATGGCTTCAAATGCTGCAAGATGTGCGTCTGGGGGCCCTGCGATCATCATTAAGAAGGGAATTCGACACCAAGAATTAGTCTCCAAGTCTTATGCAGGTATGGAATCGGCCTCCATCATTATCAATGACGTCTCTTGTGGTGAAGTGAAGTTCGTGGCGCTCTACAATTCACCTAAACATTATCTTGACATTTGCGAGCTTGATGAACTCTTCAGTGGTGACACTCCAGTCGTCCTGGCTGGTGACCTAAATGCTAAACATCCAAGCTGGAACTCCAGAACGCAGAATTACAACGGCATGATTCTCTATAGGTACATACAAGGTAGAGATGATATCATCACTGCTGGACCTCTGGAGGACACCTACTACTGCGACCACTCCCCTAGTAGTAACGTTTTGGACATCTCGCTCTTGAAGGGTTTCTTCAAACCGTACAATATCTTCACGATTGATGGCCTTTCTTCTGACCACAAGCCTGTGGCGTTGAACTTTGACAATGTTGATATAAATTTCCGAGAGGAACTCGCACATCATCAAGACTGGAAGCTCTACAAAGATATTCTTAAGGACTATGGCTACCATCCCGACATTGCTTACTGTACAGTGGACATCGATCAACTTGTTGTTGACATTACCAGATGTATTAGCAGTGCCATAGAAGCTAGTAAGTATCTATCAGAGAATAAACCTTCTCATCGAATCCAACTCACTCCTGGAATCCAAATTGCTGAAAGAAACAGGACCCGTAGACTATGGCAAAGCTATCGTGAACCTTGGCTCAAAATCAAGTACAACAGGTTAGTGCGAAGAGTTCAAGAGGAGATGAAAGAGCTTCGCGACGCTAGATGGAATGAAAAACTCAAAAGCTTGTCGGCTCGCGACAATTCCATTTGAAGTATGGTCAGAGCTTTACAGAAGAAGAAGAATGTTACGCTTCCTCCACTCCGTACACCAGAAGGTGACTATGTGCAAACTGATCAGGAGAAGGCCCAAGTCATTGCAGATTCACTGGAAATGCAGTTTGTTACTCCTACCAACGATAAGCCCGAGAGCCAAATCATGTCTCAGCGTGTGGAAGAAGATATTGTCAACTTTGATGTAGTCCCACAGCATTTAAAGAAGAACAGCATCGAGGCTGGAGAGGTCGCCACCATCATAATTAAACTGAAAAAGAAGAATGCTCCAGGAAGAGACAAGGTGAGTAATAACGCCCTTATAAATCTCCCGAAGAACTTATTGACTATCTCACTAATATCATTAACGTCTGCTGGAAATTTTCTTATTTCCCTGTGGCTTGGAAGCAATCTATTGTGTTGAGTATCTCCAAGCAGGGGCAAAATCCTGCAATTCCGGCGAATTACCGACCTATTAGCCTGCTACCCACGATGTCCAAAGTGTTGGAGAAAACGATTCTCGTCAGATTCCAAGACCACTGTCTAGCAAATGACCTTTTTCGCGAAGAGCAGTTTGGCTTTCGTGCTGCCCACTCTTGTCCGATGCAGATATGGAGGCTCGTTGAAGACCTGAGCACCCCCCTGAACCTCTCCAGGTACTGTGGGGTGGTATTTCTCGATGCCAGTAAAGCTTTTGACCAGGTGTGGCATGAGGGCCTTGTCTACAAAATGATCAGAGACGGGTTCCCTGCCGATTTAATTTTGTTGGTGAAATCCTTTCTTGACGGCAGATCCTATCAAGCCAAAGTTGGAGAAAATCTTTCCACGCCCCGTGTTGTAGAGGCCTGTGTCCCTCAGGGCTCTATCCTCGGGCCTGTGCTATTTAATTACTTTGTACATGATTTTCCGAAACCCGATAATTGTAATCTGTATTTTTATGCGGATGATACTGCCATTATGACATGGGCACACCAGCCGGCTCACGTTATCACTCAGCTGCAGTGCGCCTTGAAGCAGTTCGAAGACTGGTTTAACTGCTGGAAGTTGAACCTTAACGTCGGAAAGTGCAAGGCTTTGTACCTCAATAGGAAGCTCAAGCGTCCCCCAGATTCTCTTGTTCTGTTCAATAAGAAACTGGACTGGGTGGACAACTACAAGTATCTGGGAGTTATCATTAAGTCAAGACTCTCATGGAACCAGCATATGTCCTATGCTCTGAACAAAGCGAAGAGGGCTAAGTACAGTATCATAGCTGTCATGGGTCGCAACAGCGCCCTCAGCATTGACAACAAGCTACTTCTGTACAAATCGATTATCCGGACCATACTCCTCTATGGCATGCCTGCGTGGGCGACTATCTGTAAAACCAGATGGAATGTTACCCTGAGGACCATTGCTCAGCTGGACAGAAGGACGGTGAAAAACCAATCCATCCACTTGGATTTAAACATGGCCCATATCGGAAAGTTTATACAGGATCTCCTTTTGATTATGATACAGAAGATGAAGACTCACGACAATAAACTTGTGAATGGAATACTGAAGAACTCATTGAATATGAACTGGCATACGAAGTATCGTAAACCGAGGCAAGTTCTTGACGTCAATTTTGAAGATATTAGCAACGTCTCTTTCCCGGACTACTGGAAGATGTGATATTCTTCTTTCTCCCTGTGTTTTTTTATTTCGTTTGTATTTTGTTTCTGACAATCGTCAATCTTATTTTCTTTTTTGTATAATATGGAAGACCGCTTGGGTTGGTTAGGCTTCTTGACTACCTCAGTGTATTTCATTTGGAGTTTATTCTGGTTGGATGAGCTTTGTGAAAGCGCTGCTTTCGTCCCATCCTAACAAATGTTCGATTGTTCGATTGTCGATTGTCGCACTGATTATCATTTTGACATTGAATAATGAACCCAAAGGGTTGGAAATACGTATATGTCGATTAAATAATTTTGTGGACAAGAGTTGTTAATTTATTTATTAAGTTAAATTTATTCAAGATGATTTTTCATTGTTGGCCTGTGTTACTATCCACTAGTTTGCATTTCTATCGTTTAATAATTACTTATAAATTGTCACTTGCAAATGTGGGGACAGAAATGAGTGCTGAGATTCATGGAAATAAAATCTTGTTTTTGTATGTAATTGTAACTTGCTATCTGTAAAGATGCTTTTTTACTTCATGCCTAAATTAGTCGTCTGATACTAGAAGAAGAATCCGCCAAGAAACTGGACACAACGATCAATCGAGCGATGAGAAGAAACCACAAATCCACAATAATCATTTTTAATGCCTCAGATGTGGATTTCTCATTGATGAAGGGAGCGTAGCCCCCGAAATGTACATCGGAGGCATTAAAAATGATTATTGTGGATTTGCGGTTTTCTCATCGCTCGATTGGTAGTCGTCAGAGTGATAAAATTTCAATAAGGTAACAAAACAGTTTTGAGCTAAATGGATTGAGATCTGTCACGAATATGTTGGTTGAAGTTTTTAAAAATGAGGCAGAAAGTTATAGCCAAAATATAAAATAAACAGTTAAAATGCTAATAGCAAAAGTATTCATACCCAAGCCAAGTTTATCGTTTCACAATTAAATTAAAATGTTTACGAGGGACCGTTTTAATCATGCGAAAGAGCGTCAAAAATGCAAATTGAATGCAAATATTAAGAGAACAGTGATGAACAAAGTATTCATACCCCTCTTTAAATTTAAGGTTAGTTATAAGTGAAATGAAGTTGGAAAGTAGTTTACATCATACGCCAACATTATTTAGGTGAAAATATCGTCTTATAGGTATTATGGAACATTCTAATCCTAAAGCGTCCTGCAAGATGGCAAAACCAAAGAACATTTTCAAGAAGTGAAAATTTAACAATTTGCAATAGCTATTGATTTCCCAAATTAAAAAATGCCAGGCTAAACATTTTTATGGAATTAATAAATTATGTAGCTCAGCAAGATGTTTAAAAAAAAGCTGTATTTTTTATGGGAATTTTCATAAGAAAATCCCTGAAAACAGGGTGTAACAAAAAGGTACGGCCAAACTTTCAGGAAACATTCCTAATATGTAGAGGAAGAAAATATGTTATATGGACATGGGTACGGAAACGCTTTATTGCATGTTAGAACTCATTTTCTACAATTCTTTATTAATTACAATACTCATAGAACAGAACGTACCATCATGCCACATGAAACTCTTCCTTACATGAAATGTTCAAAATGTTCTCCGTTAACATGGATACATGCATCAACCCGCCATCGCACAGTGGGGCAAGGAGCCCTGAAAGTTGGCATTAAATCAAATACTCCGTGATTTAATTTTTATGTTTTATATTTCTTAACAGTTGTGTTAGAAGTGTTGTAAGAAAGTAAACATAATTTTTGGTGTATAATTACTGAAAGTACTGTATGATATAAAAGTTTGAAAAATTTACATTCAATATTGAAAGCCTTTTCAGAATTTACACATTCGCAAATAAATATTGAACATTGTAGTAATCTTTAAAAATATATTTCATTTTCAGAATCCGAAGATAAATCTTCAAAACTGTCAAAATTATCATCATCGTCATCAATAGCATCATCAGTAATTATATCACCAGCACCAGCAGCATCACAACTATCACTAATACCAGCACTAACATCGTCTTGTGTGGTTGGAGATTTTAGCAATGCTGTTGCTTCTTCTGGAAGGTGTTGAATTTGTTTCTTTTTTAATGTTCTCTTGCTAGTGAATAGGAGAAGTTAAGATTAGGTTTGGACTTCTTTGGATGGAAAACAACCATGATGTGTGTTTTGTCAACAGTAATCTTTAATTGAACGTTATTTAATAAAAATAAAAGTCTAATGGGTTTACGTACGGAGAAGTGGAGGCCAAGCAATTAGTCCACCTCTACCTATCTGTCACCTATCCATGTGAAAATGAGTCCTAACATGGAAATAAAATCTTGTAAATATGCCAAGGAGGAGCTTTACCTGTGAAGCAGAAATGCATTTTTAATGTATTATGAGCATTTGAGCAATTTTACGTTCAAGCTGTTCTTCGACGGAACTATAGCCGGTTTCCTACTTCGGTAGAGAAGCTCATGTGACTAAAGTGACCTCTTTAGAAAGTAGTCCCTTTATATGTCACTCCTCCTATAGCATAGGCCTCAGACTTTTTCTTTTGCCTTCATACTTTTTTTTTCTTTTCCTCCGCCCCCCCCCCCCCACAAAAACATCAAAAAATAGTGATTTTGTTATTTTTTATTTCTGAATGCGAAAGCTGATCTTCGTCTTCAAGGAAAGGTCAAAGCTCCTAACATCATAAGTGATGGTCCGAGGTGCGGAGCATTTTTTTTTATTCGCATTAGCGTTTATTTGCGTTCGCAAAAAGGTCACTTTAGTCACGTGAGTTTCTCTACCAACATAGAAAAACGGACAATAAAGAGTTCGGCGTCCATTATGAATCGGCCGAAAACACGAAGCGAGCTGATACATATAAATGCGCACTCGTTTCGCCATACAAAAATTATCTACGAAGTTTCTACGAAAATATTCGAAAATTCCGTTGCCAAAGTGGACAGACGAAAACGAAAAATCCATGTTAAAGGAAAAAATTTTTAATTTTGTATTTATTTTTCGTTTTCAAATTTTTAGATTTCGTATGAAAAATCGCAAACTGTATATTTAAAGAGGAGATCAGTTTGATAAGCCAATCCTTCCTTTATTTACGTATTTATATTTCTCCTTTTAGAAATCGAGAATTGTATTCGGGTATCATCGAAACAAGGATGATGAGATCAATGGGCTGAAAGACCTGACCTAAACCGAACGAAAGTTTAATCGGATGAATCGGACGAATGGAGTTTAGTTCTCATCCACATCGGATGAACGCACAACCGAACAATTCTCATGCGATTATACGAGTATGGAAACAAACTTTTACTTCCAAATATGTCGCTCCTTTGCTGCTATATTTTAGCGATGTTTTGGTATGCTTGTGGATACTTTTCAGATGTTATTACACATGGGAATGAAATAACATTTGTAAGTGTTCATGTAATGCCATCGGTATGGAGAGAAATGCTTTGGATGTAGCAACAATAAGGGAGTTGATGAGATGAGTGCTTGATTATTGAAACAAAAATACAATTTGATGCATCATGAATAAACTTTGATCTTTCTACACTATCAAATTGTCACCATTACAGTTCACTATTAATATGTAGTTTTTTTATGTAGCGTCAACTAAATATTGATGCAGCACCAATATCGGAAGAAAACTATTTCATATATTGTTCTGTCATCAATATACGGATGCCCATGCAGCAATATCGGAAGTTGCTGATCATAATCTACTTGTTGATTGGTCGAGAAATTACGTCACTTGCTCTGTCCACGAGGTCAACGAGATAACAAGGTCTGGAAGCGGAAAAGTCACCTGCCCATTTCATCGTCTCCATCTTGGATGTTAATAATCAGTGTTTTTCGTTTGTTGGAAACAATGAAGGTCGGATTGTTGAAAGTGTATGAAAATTATTATAATTCTTTCCAAAAATCTGATTTCACATTTACTAGCAGACCACAGTTATATATTTTACTCACTAGATGTCGCGAAAAGCGCTCGAGAATGTCCGTTTCATAGCCTCGAGAATTTCCGTTTTTATCCTCTTTATAGTTAATTTTAGCTATATGATTCATGGTTTATTCGGATAATTTCATAAATAGTTAATGAATTTCATAGGAAAATTTTCCACTAATCAATTCCGATGAAAAACAGTTTGTATTCCTTACTGGTTATTTTTAATGTTAATCAATTTCAGAGAGGTGCAAGTAGAATGCTGTGCCTTCCCGAAAGGAGGTTTGCTGAAGGGTCATTAAATTTTTTTTTCTCTAGGTATACTGCAACTTGTTAAGAGCTGCTTGTTTCTCAAGGAATGGGCTCCTGTGCGTCCTGATTACTGACCATCTGAAGGGTGTATGCTGGAGCATTATCACCAGCTCTAGCTCCAACAGCCTTATTTTGAAACCATTTGTGTGCACAAAAAAAAGAAATAGAATTATTCATTTATGTTACAACTATTAATTCATGAAATGAACTTGATACTACTAACATACCCTGAACGTATAAACTAATTTTAATAGGGTATCATGAAAATATAAACTGTAAAAGTGTCCATAGCTCTATTGCTATAGGAGCAGAAAACTATTGATGCGTTATCAATATCCATTATCCATGCAAGGAAAAATCGTTGCTCTAGCAGTAATGTATTAGTGTGGTAACAAAAGACTATTGTTCTGACAACAATATTTATTGACCATAAAATATTGTTACAGTGAACATAGATAAGGTTGTCACAACCAAAAATTTCTCTCCGTGTAGGATTCAATATATCGTCATGGTAGAATTTTTTTTTTTTTTTGCGAAATCAACTTTAATAATTTTTTAAGAGAAAAAACTATTTATAATTAGAGGCAGTCCAGGTTTATTTCTTTATGCAAGTTTTCCATTAAATGATGGGAGGATCTTGCCTCCAGCTGGCTTATCATTTTCTAGAAATCGATATGGGATTCAGTTATCCACATTTGTGAAAAAAATAAAGGTTTGTATAAAGTTTGCCGTTAATGCACAGACAAGAACATGCTTGATAAAATTGAATAACAGTTTTTCTAACAAATTAGGCTCCATCTTACTTACCTTCCTTGTTATTTATTATAGAGTTATCAAGGATCGCCTATCAGAATGTTCGTAAGATTTAGTGCGGTTTACAGTTCATCACCTTGTGTAATCGGCCTTCCCTAAAGGAATGCTACCTTTAGACAATGATGAAGCCATTTAACTTTAATTTTAACTGACCTGGGAGAGAAGTAAAGGATAAATGATGAAGCCATAAAATATTCAAGTATCATAGATCTGGCGATTGTGCAAAGTAAATATCACCCTCTCCCTTAAATGTTAAAATTGTCGCTTCAATTATATTGCCCAATATCTTCCTTACACATAGGCTTGTGCCGTTGTCAAGTTTTGGCTGGTCGAGGTTCCGAAGTAAAATAATTGGAGATCCCAGTTCGCATAGGCATTTATACGATGGGGAAGTCTAGGATAAATAATTCTAATACAAAAAAGACAAAAAAAATAAGAGTATTAAGTTCAGTTGTAGAATTGTTAAATTTTATAAAATTGAACTTTAAAAAAAAATATATACAGGGTGAGTCAAAAGTCTGTTACCCCCTTCCTATCTTGGATACAAATCTAGCTACGCAAATTCCAATACAGGGAATGAATAGGAACTCGAGGGTGCTCTCTCTGATGGAGCACCTTTCTTCATCTCAAATATGCAAATTAGGACACATCCAAATTCTATCTCGAAAACCGTAAGAGATACACAAAAAATTCCATTTGCACATTTGTTCAAAAGCAAATTCCAAACAAAAAAAAAATGTTCACCAAAATTCAATGAGCGGATCACCCACAATCCTCATTGCAATTAAAATGTTGGTGTTATTTGAAGTACATACTATTTATGTAGGAGAATTAGGCTATTTTGTAATATTAAAATAAATAAAATTAATTGGCAATAATTGTTGCAGTAAGTCAAAATGATGGACCCGATTTCTGAAGTTTACTCTGTGAAATCTAATGAACATACGGTATTGTCAGACATGTGCTATGAAAGGTAAACGTTCAAAGTACACATGTGATTGGTTTGTTTGGTTTGTTTTGGTATTGACGTCCTTTTCAACTGCTATGGTCATTTCAGGATGGCGTTATAGGGGCCGCAAATTTTGCCTCGCAAGGGTTCTTTAACGTGCAGCCGGCAAACGACTACACGGGACCAACGGCTTTACTTCCCTTCCGAAGGAAGTGCGTGATCTCAGGATTTCCCCCTGAAAAATCCTCGTCGTCCTCGGCCGGGATCGAACCCGCGTACTGGGGCATCAGAGGCGATCACGCAACACACTGAACCACCGAGGCCGATGTACAGATGTGAACGCCTTTCGTAACCAGACACACATCAAGCCCCGATTTCAGCCATTTATTCTGTGATGTCTAATTAATGTATCGTAATGTGAGACATGTGCTTCGGAAGGTTAACTTTCACAGTTTAGTATCCAAGAATAAAATACCATGTACAGTTTGTAGCGGGGAACAAAGTTTTTCCTATAAACATTGGTCCGGAAATGCATCCTTACAGAAATAATGCAACTTGTACGAGGTAGGAATGATATTACAATAGATGTTCAAAATGCCAACCCTGAGCCTCGATGCAGGTGTTTAGTCTGCGGACGAGATTTTCGCGAACTCTGGTGAAGATGTCCGGAGAATCACTGATTTCTCCACACGCTGTTGGTAAATCCTTTCCGCTTCAGTAGCATTACCCTGTGCCTCGCCGCATGTCCGCCAGCTCCGCATTAGTCAAACGATCCATTGTACGACAATGGAGTTACATGTTTCGTTTCCTCTCTTTTAAAGGAAAGAACGCGAACAGTTTACATGTTTAGATCCTAATTTACATGGACCCTACCATTGCCGTCCGGCTAACGCACATCCATTCCTACCTCGTACAAGTTGCATTATCTCTGTAAGGATGCATTTCCGTAAAAATATTGTTCCCCGCTACAAACTGTACATGGTATTTCATTCTTGACTTATATTTCTGAATTAACCGGTACACACTGCAGATGGGTCGAAAATTAAAAACCATAATATCGTTATATATTTCAAATCTGCTTCGTGCCGCTTGATAGGTGTCGAGGGCCGCAAGCTTGACATTTCTGATTTAAGAACAATAGCTTCTATTTAAATGTGTAACGTATTCTTTTAATTCAATTTTAATACCAGTGCATTGCGAAAATTTAGTTCAAATCATTGCATTTTTCTTCAATGCCAGGTGTATTCAGGAGCAAATATTAATATAAAAATACCAAGATACATCAAAAAAATTAATGCCACTTCAAAGGAGATGAGAACCCGTCCAACATGTCAAAGTAGTAAGAAAAAAGCAACTTAGCTAATACGAAA
Organism: Rhysida immarginata; assembly: GCA_023313115.1. Taxonomy (NCBI): domain Eukaryota; kingdom Metazoa; phylum Arthropoda; class Chilopoda; order Scolopendromorpha; family Scolopendridae; genus Rhysida; species Rhysida immarginata. Next base: position 243,099 of record JAHWFO010003280.1, read on the forward strand.
GAAATTGCGAAATGAGAAAAATTAATGCTTACACTAATTCGGATTACTTCTCATGAGTGAAATGTGGCACGAATAAATCTGCGGAGTGTAAAAATCGCTTACCATTGCATCCAGGCAAAAGCCATTCTAGCAATTAGGAATAATTGCATAATAATGAAATTAAATGCGTCCCAGTAACAACACACCTTCAGAGAATGGAAGCTTAAGGGAAACCAAGTTAAACACAATAGAGGCAGAAGAGGTAACAAAGGGCTACGGTCAAGGGGAGACGAATCCATTACGAGAACAAATAGCCACAACGAAATGAACTCTTCGTAAACAAAAGCCTTTCGCTTCCTTGCTATAAGGAGAGGGTGAAAAGGGACGAACACGTAATTCACTACATAGCAGTGGTATAGAAGAAAATGAATGGATAAAAGCATCGAAAATGTCATTCCATAAAAGGTCAATGATCCCATAAATTTCACTCGTATTTTCTTGCAGTTTTCTTGAAAAATCATATAGCTCAAAATTTTGGAACTTACTTGAAACAGCGGCACACAAAATGTTTTAGAAATTGCTAACTTAAATGAAATCGATTATTGACTTTAATTATTAATCATTAATAATTAATTATGTGTAACACATAAAGAAAGATATTTATTTGTCTATTAGTTTGTATTGCTTTCTGGGTGAAACATTCAATTCAATAAGGAATATTTTTTGGTAAAACAGATCTTATTATGCTGTTAGTTCTACTGATGTATTCTTGCCTGCGGAGACTTACTAAGAAATGCTCCGCGGCATTTAAAGAATCTGTCACCCCTGAATTTGCTATGATTAGGTATCCATCTTGTAATTATGATATTCATGAAGTTATTTTCAAAGCTCAAAAGAAGATTATTAAAATCAACATTAAAAATCATTATATTAATCTTAAAATTCTTAAAAAAGAGATAAAGAGGTATTTCAAGCATTAAAGAAGAACCTCAGTCGTTCTTACTTGTATGAATTTATTACTAAAATTCAAAATGATGGATACCTTATAAATAAAAAACAACAAATAATTCACTTTAAGCAATTGACAACTTTAGGGGTGGAGAAAAATAGTATTCATAAATATTTTTGCCCTAATCTACATACAGGGCTGATTCAGTCAATTTCTGACCATTTCACTCGAATGACGTGCATTAGGGATAAACAATTGAAAGAATATGAGCGCCATATCGAATTTCTAAATAGTTGGAGTTTGTATTGTTGCAACGGCGCCCGCTTTATCATCAGAGCATAAATGCAAGGTTGTCGAATGGTATTTCGAGACAAAATCACCTGTAACCGTGCAAAGAAAGCTCCGGAAGGAGTATAAGTGTCGAGACGCACCAGGCAGGTAAGCAATCATGGATTTTGTCAAGCAAAATGAAGTGCTAGACTTTCTCAATCAGAAATTCGGAAATCGTGTCACTTCAAACAGGTTTCCAGATCGATTCGGGGGTGGCTTTCTTTGGCCCCCTACGAGTCCTGGCCTAAACCCATGTGATTTTTATCTCTGGGGGTACCTTAAAGACAGTGTGTTCACTACAGCACCAAGAACCCTAGACCAGCTGCGACAAAGCATCGTCAACTGATGCACCCTTGTGGATGCAGAAATCCTGGATAGAGTTATGAACAACTTCACCATTCGGCTGCGAGCAGTTCAAAACGTTCGCGGTGGCCACATTGAGCATATCATTAAGACTTTTCCACGGGAATGAAAACTCTGAACTACCTAAAATATCATAGTGAAATGCTAAGTTTGTAAACATTAATGGGTCAATAAATCATAGTACTGAAATGGTCAGAAATTGACTGAATCGCCCTGTATATAAAATCCAAATACCACACACTCACTCACTGACTCACTCATCACGAAATCTCCAGAACTATGAAGCCTACAAACTTGAAATTTGTCAAGTATATTTCTGTTGGCTTCTAGGTGCTCGCTAAGAAAGGATTTTATTTATTCTTTCTTCCTTTCCATTGTAGATTATTTTTAAAATTCAATTTACCTGGAGTTGAATGGGATTTTTGCCAGCTTTAAAACATTGTGACATTTGCTTTGTTAATGAAGAATTTTGCGATTGTTCCGTGAAGCAGCGTCAACAATGATTACAAGTGTGTCGCGCGGGAATGCAGTGTATCTTTTATTTTTTATCTGAATGGCATTTTTTCTAGCGTTAGAAACTGTGATGTCGTTGTTTGCTTTATTTAATGAATACTTTTGCAATTATTCCGTGAAACAGCATCAACAGTAATTGGAAGTCTTTCGCGCGGAAATATTATGTATCTTATTTTCTAAAAGGACTTTTCTTGGCGACCAATCTCCGGATTCACTGAACCGATTGCAATGAAATTTTGCATATTTACTTATTTTACCACGTAGGCGCTAACTAATAAACGGTTTTTCAAAATTCCATTCCTAAGGAGGGGGAGAGGTTAAACTACAGTATTTAGTTATAAAGGCATGTAATAAATAACGTAAAATATGAATTTGTGATATAGATTTGTACTTTGTCTCGATTATCTGATTTTCTTAAGTCAGGTGGAGAAGGTGGGGAGGTGGAAGTAAAGGTAATACAGTATATATAGAAGCTTGTGGTGGCCAGGACCTGGCCACCACAAGACACTGACCCTGGCTACCTGTAACGGACGTTCCCTTTCCTCAGAGAGTCGTCTGCAAGAACTAGAAGAAGAATTGGATAGGATCAACTGGGATATCATTGGACTCTGCGAAGTAAGAAGAAAAGGTGAAGATAAAATTGACCTGAACAGTGGGCACGTACTATACCACAGAAGAGTTAGTGGTGTTGGATTCCTTATTCATATTAAATGGAAGAATCAAATCATTGAGCTTGATAGTCCCTCCGACAGAATTGCAAGATTGGTCATCCAATTGTCGAGAAGATACAAGATACAGATCATACAGGCCTATGCGCCAACCACAAGCTACTCTGATGAGGAAGTCGATGACTTTTATGAGGAAGTTAGCAGGATGAACCAAACAGGAAACTATTATCTTCAAGTCGTTATGAGCGACTTTAACGCCCGTGTCGGAGAAAAAAAGAAAAGAGAAAATTTTCATGGTAGTCATGGTTATGGAACAAGAAATGAAAGAGGAAATAAACTGGTGTAATTTACAGAGTACGAACAACTGTACGTCATGAATTCCTTTTTCAAGAAGAAACCCCAGCGTAAATGGACTTGGAAAAGCCCAAATGGAGCAATTAGTGAAATAGATTACATTCTGGCAAATAGGAAGCACTTGATCCAAGACTGCACTGTTCTCAATAACTTCAATACAGGAAGCGACCACAGACTGGTAAGATGCAAGCTTCTTCTAAACACGAAAAAAGAAAGACGAAAGCTTTTCAGGAACACAAAGAAGATCATCAACATTGCACGCCTGCAAGAACGCAGAACGGAATTCCAGCTAGAACTGCGAAATCGCTTTGAAATCTTACAGAGTGGCATCCAGGAAGATGACATCACAGATATTAACAGAACACTAACTAAACACTTAAAAAAAGCAGCGGAAGTAGTAGCTGGAGAACAATTTCCAAACCACAGACGAAACTCACAGAAGAAACGAGGAAATTGATGAAGAAACGAAGAGAAATGAAGACAAAAAGAGAAGATACAAGATCAGTAATACAATATGCGGAGCTTTGCAAGACAGTACGGAAACGCATCACAGAAGATGTTCGGAAGTTAAACTGCAATCTTGTCAAAAAAGCGGTTGAAGATAACAAGAGTTTGAAAACTGCTAAGAGAAAGCTCTGCATTGGAAGAAGAGGAATATTTGCACTCAAGAGAGCAAATGGCACAATCACGAAGAATGGAAGTGAAATCATCGAAATTGTGGAGGACTTCTACAATGAACTTCCATGATGATAATGATGATAATGACGTAAGAAGAGCAGACCAACTGAAAGGAAAAGATGAAGTGCCACCGGTTATGGAAGGCGAAGTTGACAAGGCTATTAAATCCATGAAGAAGGGAAAGTTCCCCGGAGAAGATGGAAATACAATTGACCTGATTAAGGAAGCAGGATAAGAATTCAACAAGTTACTGGCAAGTTTTTTCACGAAATGCCTTGAGAAGTCAGACGTACCAGATGATTGGAATAATGCAATGATGGTTCTATTTTTCAAAAAAGGAGACCGAGAAAATATCCAGAACTATCGCCGTATCAGCCTTTTGTCAGTTGTTTATAAGATCTTCAGTAAAGTCCTGACAAACAGACTTGATTCAGCACTAGACTCAGCACAACCAAGAGAACAAGCGGGCTTTCGAAGCAGATATAGCATGAGCGACCACATTCAAGTTATTAGAGAACTTATCGAACGCCACAAGGAATATGAAGTGCCACTTTGCTTTGCCTTCATCGACTTTGAGAAAGCGTTCGACTCGGTGTTCACACATGCTCGGTGTTTAGTGAAAGCTCTGGAAAGAATGGGAATAGCCGAAAGCTATATTAGTATTCTCCAGAAGATATTCAGTAAAGCGACTGCTACCATTCATTTGGATAAAGAAAACAAGGATCAACCTTGGAAAAGGATTAAGACAAGGAGACGCCATCTCACCAAAACTCTTCACAGCAGTTTTAGAGGAAGTCTTCAAGGAACTGAACGAGTCAATAAAGGACTTAAAATAAACGGTGAATTCCTTAACCATCTTCGTTTTGCCGATGACATCGTTCTCACCAGTAATAGTCCTTCTGAATTGGAGGAAATGTTACAAGAACTAGCAGAGGCTAGCCGGCGTGTAGGACTGAACACACAGAAGACAAACGCTATGTTCAATGCATTTGCTCCAAAACAGAAGGTCATGGCAGGCAGCATTGTGATTGAAGAAGTACAGAGCTACATTACCTGGGACAAGAAATCACTATGGATGGCAACATTCTGAATGAAGTTAACAGACGAATTAGAACAGCATGGAGTGCTTTTGGCAAGAACAACATTATCTTGAAGAGCAACATGCCACTTAGCTTGAAACGAAAAGTTTTCAACCAGTGTATTTTACCAGCACTCACCTACGGAGCTGAAACATGGACTTTATTAAGGAGGACAACACAAAGACTACAGACAACACAGAGAAGCATGGAAAGATGTATGCTGGGAATAACAAGAAGAGACCGAAAATGCAACAGCTGGATAAGAAGCCAAACGAAGGTGATTGACGTCATCGAACGGATCAAACATTCTAAATGGCAATGGGCTGGTCACATTGCTAGAAGACAAGACATGAGATGGACCACAGTCATTCTGGATAGGTACCCTCGAGACTTTAAACGCCCAAGAGGACGACCCCATGCAAGGTGGCTCGACGAAATAAGGCAGGTGGCTGGTGTCAACTGGAAATCCAAAGCTTCAAACAGAGAAGAATGGAAGCGTTTAGAGAAGACCTACATCCAGCAGTGGATTGCAAAGGGTTGACCGTGATGATGATGATGATGATGATATATAGAAGCTGGTTGACTGACTCATCAACGCACAGCAAAATCTACTGAAGCCACCAACTCGAAACTCGGTGAGGTCATAGAACAGATAGCGTAGGGGCGTGCTAAGACGGGGCTTTTCGAAATTCGGACCCCCTGCCCACCCAGGGGGGCAGAAAGGAACTGCACGTTCAGTCGCTTGGCTCCGTCCCCAATAAAAGCAATCTTCGAAATTTTGTAGAATGGTTTTTAGCTACCTTTCCAAAAAATGGTAGTTTCTCCGTTTTTCGATATTCGAAGTTTAAGGGTGCGAAAATGATAGAAATCGATTTTCGGAGGCGTTTCACAAAATTTTCTGATATTTTGATGCAACTTCGCGCGGAATAAACATAAAGCAACGAAATTCGGAGGGAAGGTTCTCGGGGATATTTCTGCTTTTTGAGGGGCGCCAGGAGAGTCCAAAGATTGGCCCTCCGTTTTGTATTTTTGCCGTCTAACTCCAATGCGGAAATGCAGAGAGCTTCGAAATTAAGCACGAGGATGTAAAAGACCTATATAAAAAGGGAGCACTCCCTTCAGTGGGGCAGAAATTCAAAAAAATCTCAAAATAGGCCTAATTTTGACGTTCGCGTCCGGTCAAGTACGACTTAGATATTTGAACTAAGAATAGTTCACATAATTTGCAAAAAATAACTTCTGCTTTTTTCATATTATACCCCCTTATGGACATCTGTAAAAATATGCGATTTCTCCATATTTCGCGAGTAAAAATAGGTCTAGATTAACGAGATTTGGTACGGTGATGGCAATTGACGAGATCAAATTTCGCGTATTTCCAGACCGTCGTATGTTACAGATGGAGGTGGAGCTTGTGAAACCTAAAGCGCTTCGCATTGGTCCTTTTCACGCCTGAGCCATTGAAGCAATAATCAACTTCAGGTTATCCATCCAGAATGTTTTTTAAAAAAATATGAATAAGTTATTATAATAGAGCTTACATATTTTCAAAAATATCAAGAATAAAATCGTAGCTTTCTGCAGATCAAGAAAAACAAATCAACTCGCTGTCGTGATCCTTGTTGGAGAGAATGGCATCGCAAGGACAGAAATTACGCTAAGAAGGAGACTCCACGAATTCTGATTGCACTATCGCATATGGCTTTCACCTAATTAAATAGATGCAAAACCATTCGACGCACTATTCAAAAGTTTACGACGAATAAAAAAAACAAAAAGTCAACACCAAACGTATGCCTTTTTATAAATATCTAAATTTTGCTAATTTCGATTGGATGTCGTTGTGGCGCAGTGGTAAATTTTGCGCTTGGTATATTAAAGATTGTGCGTTCAAATCCCATCACTGATAATTTATACTTTTTTTCCTCCTCCTAAATTCGTTTAAAATGTACAACCTCTGACAATTAAGTTCGGTGAATGAGTTCACACAACAAAATGCAAAACAGATAGAGCCACATTTACTTTATGGTCTTCGAAATAATCACCCTGGAAGGCAATACACTTTTGGGATCGGGTGTATAAGTCCTGGAAGCTCCTTAGGGATGGCTTTAAGTTCACGTGTCATATTTGCTTGAATGTCTGGAATGTCCGCAAATCTGTGTCCCTTTAAGGCCCGTTTCAGGCGTGGGAACAAGAAAAAATCTTCCGGTGCCAAGTCTGGTGAATAAGGTGGATGAGCTATGGATACGACCCCTTTGTTGGCCAGAAACTGTTGCACGATTACCTCTTTGATCCATTATCCACAGTTACGTGCGCACGCTACACCTTCAACTGAAGAAACGAGCATCTGCTAAGCCATTGCACGCACAAACGTGACCTGTCTGAACTTGCTTAAACAATGACTGGGCTTGTATTCCATGCATTGTTACTCGAGTAAAGCTCGCACAGATTAGGGTGTGACGTCATTCACCGAACTTAATTGTCAGAGGTTGTAAAATGCAATTTGTGGACATAATCTAAATTTTTCTTCTGCTATTTTTTTCATAGCAAGCATTCTAAAATATTTTTAATGACTTTGAAATAGTAATTGTTGGAAAAACCGTGAAGATTTTGAAAGTGATCTTGCTTGGTTAAATAAAAGTTTATTATTCAAGTTTTTCTTGTTGAAATATTATATATAGTTTCTAAAGTCCAATGACAATTTTTCAATAAACTTTGGCTTTCAGTCGTTTAGCTTTTGGCTTTCTTTGCAACACCTCCTAGAAAGAAAGCCTGTGCACTGAAAATTCTCACAGAGTCTCGATCTCTGGAAACTCCATCCGAGCGTGAAGTTCGGTTGAGTTACTCCCGAGCGTAGTCCGCTCGCGCTCGCTCTCTAGAGACACGCGATCAACGTGACTCACGTTTGGATGCTAATACAGAGCGATCCAAAACTCGCGCCCATCGAAGTTATAATAAAAACCAGATGACATTAAATAATACTATTTATTACTATTTAATATGTATTTTTTACAACAGATGCTCAAAATATAAAAGTTTCAAAGCAGCCGATAAAACTTTTCAACTATTACATTAATTTGTCTAGAAATCTTATGTGGATAATGCAGATGATTAACTTAAGAATAAAATAAAACTCTTTTTCCACAACGAAACAGGAATTGAACAAAAAGAAAAAGACCGAAAATAAAATGAAAAAAATACAACCTGAGTCTGTAAGCGCTTTTCGAAAGCTTTGCTTTCATCATTCAGCAGCCAAGGAGCCCCTCGAGAGAACTTGAGAGAACTGACTTGGAATAGAACATGCTGAGTATTTATAACGAACTGAAGCCAATCAAGACAAAAAGATCCAACTGAAAATTATTGATTGGGTAAGTGCGTCGCCCATTTGATCAATGGTGAATCGCTAATTGGGCCCCTATCTAAGTTGAGTAACAATTTTTTATCTGTTTTTTGAATGGCTAAGCTTTCGAAGGCGTCCAGAAGGTGTTTCTTGTTTATTGACTCAATAAGTTTTACATTGTTTAATAAGAATTCATGCCCGGTATCTAGAGAGTGTTTGGCTATGGATGACTGGTTCCCTCTACCATATCTTGTGTGTCTCATGTGTTCTTCGAATCTTATTTCAATATTACGGAAAGTCTGTCCTCTGTAAATCATGGGGCATTGGGAACATCTGGCTTCGTATATTCCACCACTACAGAAATCAGGAATATACGAAGCCAATTAGGTGAACCCGTCGGAGAGGTATTCCGGGGTTGTCGTCGACACGAGGATTGAATGGCAGCTTTGAATCCTCTTCTGCAGCACGATAACGCCCGTCCGCACACGATCCCCACACATCAGAGGGGGTTGCAGCTCCTACAGTTCAAAGATGAAAAACTGCAGTTCAAAAATGAAAGACTTTGCACCTTGCGACTTTCACCAAAGAGGAAAAAGTACCTTAAGGGGCATGACTTGCGTTCTGACGACAAGGTGAACCCTGCCGTTCGGTCCTGGTGTCGACAACAACCCCGGAATTCCTCTCCGACGGGTTCACCCGACTAGTCACGCGTTGGCGCAATGTGTGGAAAGGGATGGGGACTATGTCGAAAAGTGAATAGTGCATTACATAGAGGACAAATGTAAGTATCAGATACAAAAAGAATTTCGAAAATCTGTTAAAAAATAAAAAAAGTTACAGCCATGGAGGCATTTCTTTTCAATATGCCCTCGGACATTATTCTCATGTATAAGACGAGAAATTTATTCCCAAAAATGGGCCCAAAAATCATTTAATTTGTCTTATCCATGAGCTAATGAAAATTTAATAAACCGAAAGGATGGATGGATGAAGCTGGTACAGTGTCTGGAATTGCCTACCTGGGGCCTTACTTAAAAGACGACTATCTTTACTTGTGTGGGATATGTTCAGATGCAATATTACTGACAATGTGAAAAGGGAAGCAAAAAGGTAAGATTTCTGAAATCAATCATGCATTTGTCGTCACCATGTATTTTTCTAAAGAGTGGGCTTATTATTATGATCATTTTAGGTTAAACACAGCATTAGCAGCGATACCCAGTGGCTTAACCTCACTAGTGCAGCCCTTAGATGCTTGCCTCAATAAGCCATTTAAGGATAGAGTGAGGAAGAATTGGCAAGAATGGATGTGTTCTAGGCAACAGAAATTCACATAGGGAGGCAATATTATTTTTATTTTGTACTTAATTATTTTTCTTTCATTACAATTTTTTTTCTTTGTACTTTAATTTTTTTATTATCTACAAATTTATTGTATTTTAATTTTTTCTTTCAATTTAATTGTTCAGCTGTAAGCTGTTACTGGGCTCTCAGCCTGTTGCTTACAATTTTAAATAAATAAATAAATAAAATAAATAAATAAAATATGAGTAGGTTGTCTTATGGGTGAAGGAAGCTTGGGGTGATATCCCTTCAGAAATGGTTAGAAAAACATTTTTGAAGTGTTGCATCAGCAGTGCTCTGGATGGAAAGGATACCCTTTTTGAACACATCGATCCCCTTTTTGAGGATACAAATTCTGACAGTGACAATGAAGGAATCTGTGAATTGAATGATGTTTATGAAACAGAGATGGTAACCCTGGATGAGTTTCAGCGACTGTATGGAGATTCTGAAGTTTACAGTGATTAGTTTTGAAGGCTTATTTACATTTTTTTATTGTTTTCAATGTATAAATTTACGGGAATTTGTCAATAAGCTTTTTTAATTTCGAGACCAGTCTAGAAGTGATTTTAGTCTTCGTCTTATACTTGGGACAATCCATTCTTTGCCGTTTTTGGCCTCAAAAAAAGGAGCCGTCTTATAAATGAGTATATACGGTATCGTAAACCGGGGTTACTTTGCAAACCCGGGAGTAACTTTGCACAAGAGAACGCAAACATTTGCTGCTATCAAAGAACTTATTTTGTGTTGAATGATTTTTTATTTAACACTTTAATGCAATCTTATTGTAAACCAAAATCATTCAACACAAATTTAGAGCACCAAATGTTTGACGTTCTCTTGTGCAAAGTTACCCCCGAGTGTGTAAAGTAAGCAATCTACTGTATGACTTTTAAAACAAATCTTTACCTACTGCTTTCCCAGAATGCGATTAGTTCATTTACATATGGACTAATCGTATTTTACAAAGGGGTTGGATACCATGGAATCTCCTTGACGAAGTTTGTCCTAAGACTTTTCAACAAACAAGCACGTGCACCTTGAAATTTCTTTGCAAACAATTACTTTAAAAATGATTACAGTAGATTGCTTGTGTTAATTGTTAAAAAATAAAATAATCTAGGCCTACCAACGCACACTGCGTCCCGGTGTTATTTGATTGTTCAATGCAGTATTGTAAGTAAACGGAGCTGCGGGGACCCCATGTTCATATGACAAAAAATACTTCTAAGGACCTCTTCTATCATCTCCCAAAAATCTATACTCAATTCAAAAACATCCTGTATATGAATATAGGAAATCATTTTGAATAAAATAAATAAGAAATTCACTCTGCGCTATTTCATCTTTAGGATACTTTCTGTGAGAAATATTGGCTCAGCCCTTATAAGTAGGAATTCAAAGAAAGTTTCAACAATGCTGAAGGCAAAATGTTTATTTTCAGGTAGATAATAAAACTTTGAGCGTTAAGAATGTTATATTATTAATGTAAATACGGGGGTTGGAGCATTAGTCATGGCAATTATTTTTATTTGTGAGAATACGAGCGTGGATGGAAAATGGTAAAATATAAAGATGAAAGGACAATGAATGGACGAAATGTACGGACATTTAACAACAAGCCAAAATTTTGCTCTTCATGTTTATTTACTTTATTTATTTCTTTATTTAAATACGGATTAGTACAAACAAACATATAGGAATTCCAAAACGTGGCCAGAATGGCCACAGGCTGACATGCTTGGTCTCCGGCAGGGAAAGCAAAAAACAAAACAAACATATTAATTTACAAACATGTTAATTTACAAACCAAATGTTGTTATCATTGTTATAATTATATGCAAACAGTACAAGTTAGTTTTTCTATCATTTATCTTACCCTTCCCACTTTTTCTCCTTTTTATACGCTTTTATTTATACGCTTTTATCTTCCCGCTTCCCACCCAACGCTTTTCTGTGTTTGTCCGGGTCAATTCTTGTAATTACTATTACTAAAAAAATGTATTTTTTTTTTGTCCGCAAAAAGTGCATTGTTGCATGACTTATTGCATGAAAATATGTTTCGCGTGATAAAGTTTGAATATCATTGTTGTAGCCGTCGATTTTTTTCAATCTTAATCCACGGGCCATAATAAATAAATAAATAAATAAATAAATAATATATTTATATAAGATAAATGACTTGCCCGGTTATTCCGGGGGGTGGTGGAAGAAATAATATTTCATAAAATTAGGGTGGTCTGAACTGTTTTTTTTTAATAATGTTTATTGTTGCCTTGCAGTACATTGTGTCGGAATTTAGCAATCCCGACCGGTTTTGCCTTTCTTTTTCGGCTTTTTCAAGGGTACATTTGAGAGTAACATGCCTCGATATTTATGCCTTCATAACATAATAAATATGGGGTTAAAGGTGATTGGATAAAACTGAGGTAACGTCATTTGTTGGGGTGATGGAATTTGGATGAGTGAAGTGAAGGATGGGGAGAGAGAGGAGGAGGAATGGAGATGAATAGCTTATATAATAAAATATGAATTAATAAAGGTATATAATTACAAAATTATATAAAAGGTAATTACAAGGAATTATCTTAGAAGGTTCTATATTGTTGTTGCAGTTAGAGAATTATAAAATTTAGTTATATTACAGTATTACCAACAATATTTTGTCAATTATTTTTTTTAAATCATTGAAGATTTACAATCAATTTTTTCAAGTCAATTATATGCCAATTAATAAACATTGTATTAAAAGAATGAATAGATTGTATAGAATATGGTATATTACACATACAGCAATAAGGAAGATATTTTTGTTAATAACTTACATATATACACGCATACATAAGCCTATTTATAGATATACAGTATACATACATACATATAAAAAGTAACTGACATAAGACATTAATAATATCTGACAACTAAGTATGAAATCACAAAAAAACGAAGGAATAACTTAATGATAAAGAAATTTACTACTGCTGAACATGGATCTAGGGCATTATACCAAATCGATTATGGGAAATAGCTTGGAATGAATTATTTATTTTGTTTTCTTTTAATTAAATGGAGTTTTATTTATTTTTTAATTAATATAGCTTATCAGTGCAGAATCATCAGAAAATCAATTTGGACATCATCTAGCCCACAAAGGTTGGATACCATCTAACCTCAAATGAAGTTTGAGTATTAATTAGGGAATCGGATTTTTGTTGCTTTGCTTTGTAAATCTCTATGGATTCTGAAATACTGGTTCTTATGGGGTCATTGCAAATATGAATAATGTTCATAGAGTTATTGAGACTATCAAGATTGTGTTCTTTTTCAATGAGCTGAGTAGCATATCGGGATTTATTGTCTTTTTTTCAAAAGATGATCCATGTTTCTTAAATCTTGTAGCAAAATTGCGGGTTGAGAGGCCGATATAAAAGTCATTACAAGTATTACAATTTATTCGATATACTCCAGCCATATTATATACATCTTGTGAAGGAGTGAATGGGGGTCGAAGGTTTAAGGTTTTATGGCAGGGAGAAGGGGTTCGGAAGGAGACGGTTTTATCCAATCACCTTTACTTCTTGAAGACTATAAATGTCGAGACATATTATTCTCAAATGTAACCTTGAAAAAGCCGGGAAAGAAAGGTGAAACCGGTCGGGATCGCTAAATTCCGACACAATGTCAAGAAACATTATGGAATAATATTTACTATTTAATATACTCATTTACTGTTATGCTGCGGGATGGCCTAGTCAATATTAAACCAACTTTCCGACAAGCCAGGGCGCTCAAACTTGACATACATACACAGGACCGATGACAATGCGTATTGAAGGAAAAAAATTTCAAATCTGTTCACTGGAACGAGTTCTAGGCCACAAATTCATTTCAGTCATCCCTCCACAAGTCGGCGTTTGCGGAGGGGCGATTTTTATTAATTGATTGCTTAATTGTTAGACCAGCATTGTTAGAAACAGGTAGGATTTCAGTTTCTTTTTAAAAATAGTAATAAAGGGGGAAGCCCGGATAGATTCTCGTATGGAAGATCACCATTTTACACCAGCATAGGATCACACCGACGAAGATAATTGTTTCTAGCAGGAAGGAGGCGAATTAAGTGTGCATTACGAGTTTGGTGAGAGTGCACCTCATTATGACGAAATATTACAAGGGGAGATGAAAGAATAAGTTGACTATTAAAGGTTTTAAAAATGAACGAAATAACTTACAACTGAAAAATTCTCGTAATACCATATGAATTAAGATAATGGGAAACAGAATTAATGGAGATGGATCTTAAGAGTATTCGCATAAACCATTTTTTGCAACCGATACAAACGGGTAAGATTGTAGTTAGTGGTTGAACCCCAAAATTGAATGCCGTAGCAGAGGAAAGAATAGATGAAACTGTTATATAATAATAGCAAAATAGTTGGTGGAAGAAAATGTAGAAGGGAGATCATGCCCTGTTTTTTTTTTGTTGAGCGCGTGTCACGTGGATTCCGTCAGCGAGAGCGATCTGCGAAAGCGAGAGGAGCTGATGACGCGATGAGAAGACATCACGATAAGAGAGCCACTCCGAAAGAATTAAGGAAAAAGGAGGGGAGAAGAAGACAGAACGTAGCATGGCAGCAACGACGACGGTCGACAGAGCTCAGCCAGAACGATTTAGGACGGCTAAACAAACCGCTAACCCGTTGGAAAGAGGACTAAGAAAGGCGCAGTGAAGAAAGCAGAGTTTGCTTCATGCGAGAAACGCCAGCGAGTGAGGCGTTATACGACGGGCGAGTCGGCGACAGCGGCCGACGAGTGGGAAAACGTCTATAGTCGCCAGGAAGGTAATGAACGGCAACCTGGCTTCTATCAAAGCCAGGACGATGAGGTATGGCGAAATCTCCTCTTAAAAAACTGTCGAGCGAGTGCTTGTTCATATGGAGAACGAAGCAGCTACGGAGCCCGACCGAGAAAAGTGTGAGGAACTGCCTTCAACCTCGTGCGAGTCGTCGACAGCGAGTGGAGCGTTCCCGACGCGAGAAAGCGAGGAACTGTCTTCCGCGGCTATTCAACAGGTACGGTAGAACTCTTAATATATGTGAATATAATAACCTATCACTCGAACGTGCCTTACTGAATATTACTGTGTTTGCTACGGAAATTCAGCCGTCTCAGTTTGAACTTTTTCGAGCCACGTTTTCTCACGACGCCGACGAACTGAACGTAAGCGAATCAGTACTTTCAGTCAACCTTAGAATTGGAATCTACTTGCAAGCCGCAGTCACGTGAACCTTCATGATATGTACCAGTCCGCGTCCATATGAAAACGAAAAAAAAGCGAATTTCCACGCATTTCTTTCGCTTATAACAAACGGTGGCGCTACATTTGAAAACCAACTATCCTAAAGGTTGTCCCAGAATGAGATCACATTTTAACTTTTTAATAAAGCACATTTTTCATTGTAACGTTTATAATAGTTTTGCTTTATTAGAAAGTAAACATACATGGAGATTATGTGTGATACAAAACATTTGACAAGTGATCGCCCCGGCCTTGGTAGCATTTATTTTTTTGAGGAAATTTTCAATAACATTAACATTGCTGGGAAATTTTGGCAATGTTGTGTCGTAAGATAACAAATTCATAGTTTGTAGTTTATTGACGTACACTTTATCCGTAAAATAACTCCAGAGGAAAAAAATAACGGTGTCAACTCACATAAACTTGGCGGTTAATTCAGATCACCTTGCTGCGAACAGTTTTCGAAGAATTTTCACCATTTTTGAAGTCAATTTTTACAATTTCTACGTGTTGTTTGATTGTGTAGCTTTGCATAATTTAACCTCAATATTTATTAATGATAGCATATAAAAATCTCTACCCTGGTTGTTACAAGAAAAAAATGACAGCAGATTAAAAATGGGACACCCTTTATGTGGAGAACAGTTCTTTTTATTAACTGCGCAAGCGCAAATGTATTGTTTCCTCCCGAAACTGAGTAATTGTGCTGTAAGGAATTTCTAAGGGTAGCTGGCATAGACTTTAATTTTTAATAATTATGGCTAATGTCAGTGAAGAAGCGTTATCTTTGACAGAAACTTATTTGATAAATCCCTTGGAGAAATTTATTGTGAAGCTTAAAGAATGAACTTTAGTCATCTTGAGTGTACGTGTACTGAGTTTATTTAATACAAATGTTTGCACTAAATACGAGAATGCACATAGATAATGAAGGGATATTTTTATATCTTTATTAGAAATAATTAAATTTAATTTTTATTCAACAACATTGTTTATAAGGCCTCAAAACTGTTTAAGATATTAAGAATATTCTAAATGTCTTAAAATGGGAAAACGGGAAAAAATTTCAATCCAGAAAATTCCAAAAAAGGAGTGATTTTCAAGCGAGGCCATTAAAGTTACAGAAGATCAATAAACATGAAAGAGATAAAACAGCGCCAGCTGGAGCCATCTTCGAAAATTCCCTCTTTGGAAAGATTTATGGGATGATGATGTCATGCTTTCATTGCAATATTAATGGTAAATAAAGTAGACTTTAAGGAAAAAAGCCAATTGAAGCGTTGAATATTTAAGACGAGAACCCCGAAAGATCACAGCAGCTGCTTTCAAGTAAATTAATAATGCTTCTTTGCAGTTTCTTTTTCGACCTTGCAGGATTGAATTTAAAAATGAAACATTATTGATTGTGATTTCATGTTTTCAGAAAGGCATATCAATATTTCACAATACATGTTTATCAAGTACTGTAATAACTTTTTAATCTTCTGTATTCCACATAAGTTGAAAGTGTGCAATCGAAGCACTCACCATTATCATATTATAAGAAAGCAAGAATAATAGAAGAAATTTTATGTCTTATCCTATTTATATCTTATACTCGAATTATTTATTACTGCTGCGTTTGCTATTATAAAGGCCTTCAAAAGAATAAAGTCGTTAAATTATGTAGCAATAGAATATATGTGAAAATGAAATGCATTTTTTAAAAAAATTTACTTTCCTACAATGCCATTTTAATGCTTTTACCTTGAAAACCTGCGAAATAGCTGTAACCCCAAGAATGAAGGAAAGGCTTACAAACCTTGCCTAAACAGGAAATTTATGTAATTAATCTAAATTAATCTTCGGGTCCCGATGGATTACTTTTCTGGCCTGCTTTAATGCTCTCTTTCCATTCGGTTGGTTCCTGTGCGACGTTTGAGAAAACGTGGCGCGCGAAGGGATTGACTACTAAGCTATCGGGACACAAATGTTAAGATAGTACAAGAGAAAGACATTAAATATATTTATTTTTTTTTCCTTCATAAATATTAAATTTTAAAAACGTATACTTTCAATCTTTATCTCTTAGAAAAATCGAAACAGGGATTTGTAAAATACTACTTTGTTAGTAATGAAATTAACAATACTCAAATTCGTTATTGAACTCCAATGCAATTATTAATGCTTGACTGGAAAAGGTAAAAAAATATTATGTTTATCCTTCCAAATAAAATTTAAATAATTTAAGCAAATATAAAAATGTTTAAATTTTAGTAATCTAAAATAAAATGATTTTACCGCCAAAGCGGATTAAAGGCGCATATTTTCGTGTTACAGCATCATACATGGATAAATAGAATTAACCTACTTTTTAAAACACACATAAATATGAAAACTAAATTGTAAATTACTAGTTAAGTAATCTTATGTAAAAGAGAATTTAAACGAATAAACATGAAGAACTGAAAGGTTAAATGGAGAATGAAGTTATTCTGTATATATTTAAAAAAAATAAAAGTCCTTTAATTTGTAGGCATTCCCACAAAACATTAAATAAAGTGAGCCTCAATTGCCGAAGCATGCTGTGTAATCATCCCAAAAGGTACCAAATCACCAAACTTATCTTTGGAGAAAAAGAAAGAAAATTATTTCGATTAAAATCCAATGATATATAAAATCTAAAAATAGCTGGTAATTAATACTCCATTGAGACGTTCATACATCTTTTGGAAAGTAAAATGTAGCACTATAAATTGAGTATTTATTTAAATTTAAAATAGCAGTGATACCTTTTGGAAAGAAATACGTGATTTGGTACTTTTTGGAATGAAAAATAATGTATGGATGCTTCACACCAGAATATTCAATTAGGCTATTTTATTTTATTTTTAGGCTAAAATAGCCTTTGATTCCTTCCCTTTTTACCGAAGGGATCAAAACAATTTACTTTAAATAAGATGCAGTCAGCTAACAAAATGAATATTTTGTATTTTTACAATAAGCATACTGTAATGATTTATTGATCTAAGGAGTTTAAATGATTAATTTAAATTTAAAATGAGTTTAGTCTCCTTATAATGGGGAAAATCGTGAAATTATAAAAACAAAATAAAATTAAAGTCACCAATCTTGAAGAAACTTGGGAGATAAAAGAAAACTCAAAGGATGTAGTCTATTGAAGATGTTGTTGATGGTAGAAATAAAACCAGTCTATTGAGGATGTAGATGAAGTTCTTGTGCAGATAATGTTGATAGGGGAAAACGATAATCTTGAAGTAGAAAATAATGATCAAACAATACAAAAAAAATGTTTGTTTTAGTACCGTCTATCTACGATGTTCTTCTGTATCATAGGTTCTAAGTTACCCTGTACACAGGATGATTTAAATCGTGTGTAAAACAATTTAAGGGGGTATTATAGAGGTAAAGATAAACACAAAAAGTCCTATGAACATGGGTCCGAATTTGAACGATAACTGAGATATGAACAGAAGTAAAAAT
>JAHWFO010003280.1:261874-294812 GCA_023313115.1 Rhysida immarginata
CGTTCAAATTCGGACCCACATTGTATTAAAAGAAAATGTTCATTCTGTCACCTCTGTCATTGCTTACAGTTATAAAAGGTGGTAGCAAATTGGAAAATCGGAAATATATTTAGTAAATGAATTACACATTCCCATACATGTTAAAAAATATTTACGAAGAGAAAAAAAATTATCGAAGGCGGGATTTGAACCCGTACTTGCAAAACAGAAAGCGTGCACTTTACCACTAGACCACCTGGACACAATAAAAGTCTACGCTACAATTGAGATATTTATAAAGTATAATCAATTATGAATTTTTTTCTCGGAAAATTTTGAGAAATGTGTTTAACGGCTTTGCCTGTATGTTTAATTTGTTGAAAGCTACACGTGCAATTTTTTTTTTTTTTTTTTTTTATCAAAATCGGTGAGTCAGAGTACTCGGGTTCTCCTTGTCAGTTATCGCTCAAATTTGGGCCCACGTTCATAGGACTTTTTGTGTTTACCTTGACCTCTATAATACCCCCTTAAATTGTTTTACACAGGATTTAAATCACCCTGTATAGTGATAGCAAATATAGCACCTTTCGAAATAGTGGTTCACTTCTTGCGAATAGCAAATCACATGTTTGCAAAGGAAAATACAAATTTAACGTAGAAGAAATAATTGAAACAAGTTTAATTAGCAAAAACATCAATTCACTAACAAGATACGGTCCAAATAAGTAGCTAATAAGCACCATTTGCTTGCAAATTAGTATTAGGCCTAATGTTATCAAGTACTAATTGCTGTTAGGCCTAATATTATCAACAGTTAATTGTTATTATTAGCAAATAGTCGTTAGGTTCTAATGTTATCAAGAGCTAATAGGCACCTTTTGCTAGTAAATTGTTGTTAGGACTAATATGAACAGATAGGCTAATTGCTATCAAAAACAAATTGCTCTTAGTCCTTATATTATCAACAGCTAATGACTATCAATAGCGAATAGTCGTTAGGCCTAATGTTATCAACAGTTTGTTAATATCAATAGCAAATAGTCGTTATACCTAATGTTTTCAACAGCTTATATGAACCTATTGCTAGCTCTATTAAATGCTATATCATAGCATTGAAAATTTCTGTGGTACCATTAAAACACGTGTAATTTAACTGATTTCGTCTATCTCATCGTCGAACTTGTCTGTGCTATGTCCTACTTATATAATTATCGATTGGTGAAAACGGAATTTGAAAAGCTTAATGATAAGCTCTCAAATAATATAGAAAACTTTTTAGTTTAGGCACTAGGCAACGATCTCCCTTTTCAATAATCGTCTGTCACGTACATCACGCGGATCACCGGAACAATCGATAAAGCACGCGCAGAGCTGAAATGAAATGTACGCGCGCGTTTTCTCCAACGCGTGGATGATTCGTCTCTTTCAGCAATTCACTACGCCCATTCTCTCCCCATTGCAACGCAATTCCAACAATCTGCGGACAGATAGATAAACAGATAGAGAACCTATGAAATCTTTATATATTGAAATATAATTTTGTTGCTTCCTATGGTAATCGCCTGTAAACACAACACTTCCTAAAAAGAAAGCCTGTGCACTGAAAATTCATACATTGTTATATCATCATAAAAAGGCATTGTTAATCATATTCCTGCCAATAATAAGCCCTATATTTTGACTTCTTATGATATTGTAACAATGTATGAACATTTAGTGCACAGGCTTTCTTTCTAGGAGGTGTTAGTAGACAACGGAAAGCGTGCGGAAGTGCATTGTTGGAAGAGTTGGTTCGTTGTTGCTACACACAGAAGAAGCCACAAAATTTTCTTTAATTACACAGGCCAACAAAAAATAACTTTTTAAAGTCATCTTTAATGTTAAGAGCTAATTCTTATGCTTTTTTTATGCTGAATCCGTATCTGAGCTCAGTTTTTTCCTGTTATCCACGGATTTCTTGTTTTTCAATGAAATACCTTTAAATTATTCAGAGTTTGGGGCCTGATAAATTTTCTTGTGGCCCAAAAATATGGATACTTTAACAATGCAGTCGCTTTTTTTCATACACATTACTAACATTGCAATCTTTATGTGCATAACTGGAAACGTGACGTGATAGAAAAAATCTAAAAGCAGATTCGGATTCAACCCATTGAAAACCACAAAAATAAGGCAAATTCAAGGATTTTTCGTCGTTGGTCTGTGATAAATAATTAGCATGAACATATCCACTTTCACTCTTAGCACCCGCATTCAGCAATTAACCAACCATATATCGCGAGGCATTTGATGAACGAGTTTCGTTATCGCGTCTCCTACTATCTAGATAGCCCTCCTATATCAATTATTTATATGAAGAAAAAAAGAAAATAGTGAGGCACCACTGGGATTCGAACCCAGGATCTCCTGTTTACTAGACAGGCGCTTTAACCAACTAAGCCACGGTGCCACTTAGTGCAAACGTTCTTTCTTACCCGATTACAAAAAATGTGATAATTATTAAATCTCGAAACTCAGTAATTGAAATATGTAAAACAACTCTTAAAGATGTATTATAAAATTAATATTATGAATAAGTTTTTTTGTATTTTGAATAATAATCATTTAATCAACTAAATATTTGTCAACTATTTTTTTTAATAACAGCTATTACAGTTTTGTTATATTTATAAGCATTAAAGGTCATCTGCAGATCAGCGAGACAAACCAACGCCTCCTAAAGATAAGGCCTGAGCGCGAAAACGTCATACATTGTTACATCATCATCCGAATTTACGTTTAATCGCATTACTACTAATAATAAGCCCTGAAATGCAATTAAACGTATCTTCGGATGATGATGTAACAATGTCTGACGTTTTCGCGCTCAGGCCTTATCTTTAGGAGGCGTTGGACAAACGCGATGTAGAAAATTAAATACACGATTTTAGGACTGGACGTAGGTGGCGCTGTACGTTGTGTGAAAATTTAATTCTTCGTAGGTGCCATCTTTTTGCTGCGAAAGTTGCACCTGTTGAATCGATTATGATGTGATTGTAATGGCTAGTTGCAAAGAACAGTTTATAGCCTATTTCTCGGACTCCGTACTGGGACTGCAGTATACAGCGCTATCAGTCGGCAACATTTGTAACTAATTTGTAAATAATTTGTAAATATCAGATTTTTACGGCTTTCGAAATAAACATACCACTTATTTTATTCTTCTATCGATCACCATATCCGAGATATTTACTTTTAAAATCAGGTAGTCTTTTGTGGGACACCTTGTATGAATTCTATTAAATCTATTAATTTTAGATACAACTAATAGTTAAATTATCAGTAATTTTATATTCAATAATGATCTCTATATTTAATTGATAATACTAAATATTATATATATTCACGAACCCTCAGAGGCTCTAGATCATTTAAATGTAAAGCATTCAACTGTTAGAGAATCTCTAATTTTCTATCTCACATATTTTAATCTTTCGGAAGAAAATGATTTGATGAAAATAAAAATATATAGTATTATTTAATCTATTTTTATTCATAAAAGGTGAACTCCTTCTTTTTTTAATTCTCCTTTTTTCCCTGACAAGAACTGGAAAGGAGAGCTTTGTGCCTAAATTCATTTTACTTTAGTTTTATGATTAGTCATAGACAATCAGGAATTTGAAGTTCCCTTCTCAGGTTTCTTCATGTTGTGCAACAGTATTTATGAAAAAGCATATTTTTCAACACTTTCTTAAGAAATCTTCTGATCGGTTAATCTTATAAATGATTTCAATTTCGAATTGTCTTCATCCAAGAAAATCATGTATTATGAAGTACATTCTTGATTATGAAGTACATTCTCCCAAAGATATTGATATATTCAGAGTGTAATATCAATCGATCCATCTTTTGCTCATCAGTTTCATAACTTATTGAAGTCATTTGTTCCTCTATCTCCGGAAATAGATAATCAATCGTGTATCTGAGAAGAAGTGACGAGATAGTATCAACAATTTTTGTTCAGTATAATTTTGGTTAAGTGGAGAGAGTAATTTCCTACTGAAGAGGTTTTCTGATGTAATATACCCAACACGGATAATTATCCAGATTCAAGGAAATAGCCTAATTAAAGGCTACATTTTCAGATATCTCTCTCATATAAAATTTCATAAATGTATTATTTTACATAATTTTAATAATGTATTGATTTTACATAATTATTTTTAAAAAGACAAACCAGAAAAACAATTCTAATAACTCTAAAGCGCCCTCGTCTAATTTTTCGATCCCTTTAAAAGTAATCGATACTGCAAAAAGAAATTAACCCATTGTTTTTCATCGTTGATGAAGTTCCACAAGATCTCATTTTTTAAAAGCTTTTATTAATTTTGCTGTGTTAGTTTGTTTAGGTCAAATCTTGTAATCAATATTAAACCAACTTTCCGACAAGCTAGGGAGCTGCAATTTGACACACTTATGCAGAATCGATGACAATTTATGATAAAGAAAAAAATTTTCAAATCGGTTCATTGGTTCGTGTTCTAATGGTACTAACTCATTACTACGAATTGATTGTTGTAACAATTGGACATTTCGTTATGGCGAGAGGTAAATGTATCTATTGTTTATTGTTGCAAAATTAAGCTGTATTGTTGCCACTAAATAAAACATTATAAAAGCTTGGTTTGATAAAACCTTTTTCCTCTACTTGTTAAATTCTACCTACAAACTCGTTCCCTGTATAAAAAACTATAGAAAAAAGTTCCTCATGAAATCTTTACCCTGAAACAACCGCAATACATACATCTACATGGTAAATAGAGATCAATATTTCCTGTGACTATAGACCTTTTTTTCTAAAGTTTCGTGTATTTATCCACATCGCGGCGCCACATGTTCGACGCCATGACTGGCATTCGCGCGCGAATGATTTACCTACGGAGCGTTCTAAAATTCTGCAAAAAAGCGACCTGATACGCACTAAAAAATAAGCATGGAAAAGCTTATTAGAGTCGGTAAGTAACTAAATAAGTAAGTCAACGTGTTTGACTGAAAAATAGGTAAAAGTTTGGAGTAGCATCCCCTAATTATCATGGAAGAATCATGTCGCGTTTATGCTCCGAACGTACTGTAACGTATTTACTTAAGTGAATGATTTATCATATTTTAGATATAATCTAACAAAAATTTTACGTGGTCGATGCCTTCCGTGATAATTAGGAGACGCTAATCGGAATTTTTACCGAAAAATATTTATTAGGCCCGTTGGATACAAATATTTTTTATTACTGAATTTTTATTAATGTTTATTTTAATCACTCTTCAAATTATTTTAATCACCATTCGTGTTCTTCACCATCATTCATCGTATCCTTCCCTGCTAACAACTATCTTTAAGACTTATCGTCTTCTTCCCTGTTTACAATTTACAACTCTTACAAGACTTTCAACCTTCATAACAAACTTCGTAATGAACTACTGCATCCATCCTAAAGACTTCATATCAGCATACATCAAAAATCAAGACATGTATTAGTCATTATAATTTTTATTAGTTTATTTTATTATCATTTTAATATCATTTAGCATGTTTTATATTAAAAAAGGAGAATATAATTACTATTTTAAAGATTATAAAATAATAATATATTACAAGACATACCCGAGATGTCTTGTGGGATGAATTTTTTTCTGTTCAACTTGGCAACCCACTTTCTCTTTTTTTCTTCATTTCTGGGGAATCGATGAAGTTGAAATGGTCTTGGACAGATGCAATCATTTTTTGACGTTCCGTGTTCTTCGCACACAGAATGTTTCCAGTCGTAACTATTAGTGCACCTGTACACTGCACAAATATTACCATATCCACCTTTAAATGGCATATTAATCGATTCAAATGCGTTCAAATGGCTTATTAACTAGCACAGCGTTCAACAAGTTCGGCGAAGTTCGAACGCCAGCTATGGCGGACGGAAGTCGGCCTCCTAGCGGTAAATTATGGCAACTCCATCCCGAGAAAAAGGTCTATAGAATGATTATTGTAAGTCAAAAAACTTATACAAACATGAAGTCTCTTAAATAATAATGATAATAGACTGGAGATGCTCTCCAAGCATAGGCAATAATTTTTCAATTGAAAATGGAAGGAAAAATACTGCGACCTGGATTCGAACCAGGAACCTCGACTATGATGGCCGATGCCTATACCAATTGGGCTGGTTCGAATCCAGATCGCAGAATTTTTCCTTCCATTTTTCAAATGAAGTCCCTTGTCATTGGTTTCTGAGATATAGTTATTGGCTTTTGAGATTGATGGTATGCGTTATATTTGAAAATCATATGACAGGGCATAGTTACCTCTAATTTTCACAAAATACACTTCCAGAAAAACAGAAGAATATTTCTCTGGCTACACGTATAACAACGTATTTTCAGCACGACGTGTAACACGGATAACACCTGTGCGAGAACACTTTTTTCCTAATTAATGGACTGGTCGCGGTGGAAAAGTTAGTTGGCCACCAAGATCACCCGGCGTAACTCCTTTGGATTTCTGCTTGTGGGGTTGGTTAAGTGTGAGCAAAAGACAATACACGAGGCGTTTATACAGGGTGATTCAGTCAATTTCTGACCATTTCACTTGAATGACGTGCATTAGGGATAAACAATTGAAAGAATATGAGCGCCATATCGAATTTCTAAATAGTTGGAGTTTGTATTGTTGCAACGGCGCTGCGTGAAAATCGTATTGTTGAAAAATAGCGCCCGCTTTATCAACAGAGCAGAAATGCAAGGTTGTCGAATGGTATTTCGAGACAAAATCACCTGTAACCGTGCAAAGAAAGTTCCGGAAGGAGTATAAGTGTCGAGACGCACCAGGCAGGCAAGCAATCATGGATTTTGTCAAACAAAATGAAGTGTTAGACTTTCTCAATCACTAATGAAGGGCTAGACTTTCTCAATCAGAAATTCGGAAATCGTGTCATTTCAAACAGGTTTCCAGATCGATTCTGAGGTGGCTTTCTTTGGCCCCCTACGAGTCCTGACCTAAACCCATGTGATTTTTATCTCTGGGGGTTCCTTAAAGACAGTGTGTTCACTATAGCACCAAGAACCCTAGACCAGCTGCGACAAAGCATCGTCGACTGCTGCACCCTTGTGGATGCAGAAATCCTGGATAGAGTTATGAACAACTTCACCATTCGGCTGCGAGCAGTTCAAAACGTTCGTGGTGGCCACATTGAGCATATCATCAAGACTTTTCCACGGGAATAAAAACTCCGAACTGCCTAAAATATCATACTGAAATGTTAAGTTTGTAAACATTAATGGGTCAATAAATCATATAACTGAAATGGTCAGAAATTGAAAAATGCATCGAAGCACGTGGCGGAGTATACGAAAATTTGTTATGATAAAGTTATTAAAATGTTAATACAGTAAAATAAAAACCATATTAAAAACTTCATAATTTTAATTTCAAATAGCTGTATCTCAGAAACCGTTAATAAAAAACTACATGTTTATATAAACTTTCGGACTTACAATAATTCATTCTATACCCACATGAAATATTGATCAAAACTGTATATTCCGAAACTACAAGCAAATTGAAAACAAATTGAAAAAAATTCATAAACAATGAGAAAAATGAAAAATAAATGGTTCAAAATATAAATAATTTATAAGTTTTTGAATTAGTTACAAATAGTTTAAACGTTTGGTCTATTCCGGTTTTTTCTGTCTCGTCCATATTTTCTAATACAGCCGTCATTTAAATTAATTAAAATGACTGAAAACAAGAGAACAGGATTTTAAATTGAAATTAAATCAGAAAATTTATGCGAATCTCCGGGGAGCTTTAATTCCCGTGCAAAAACAACTAATAACTTTTTAAGCAGAGAAATAATCCATTTCTTTTAATACAGAATAAAAAACACTTATCTGTTATTTCTAGTGAGATGTTGTTACCACAATTGTACTTTAGGGATCAGGCTTCGTAGTTCGGCACAGTATACCAATAATTATATTAAAAAAAAACAAGTTATCATAAGTACTGTAGATGCCAAGTATTAATACACAAATAAGGTCCGCATCTCCACAAATAATTTCTCGTTCCGTAGAAAACACTATAGAAAAGAAGTTCCTCATGAAATCTTTACCCTGAAACATCTACAAAACATACATCTACGAGGTAAATAGAGGTCAATTGAATAAAAATATTTATGGAGAAACGGACCTTGTTTGTGCTATAAGCTACCAATAATTGTACGGACACCGTGTCATTAGTTGGAATGAGCGAGTTTGTGAATGCAAATCAGAGGGCGACGTTGATTTGAATAATTAAACACATTGGATGATCGTAGAAATCGACTAGAGGCTGTATGGAAATACCTCGATAATTGAGTGACTTTGAGAAAGGTACCATTGAAAAAGTAAACCAAGGCTGTACTTGAAAAATAAGAAAAGTTACCGAGGATGTTAATACAATAGATTCTTTGATTACAGATGAGTATAGTAAATTATCCGATGCTGTCCAAATTATACCGGAGTTGCTGCCCACTTGAAGCAGAATCCTGCATGTAATCTGTCTACATGTTCAAGTGCAAGCATTTTTCCACATATGGCAATTAATAATATCCACTTTATCATTAAGTGAAATAATGTTATCACTTATCCATAATATCTTCACATTCTTTATTTAACCCGGCGGTGGTGCTGTGGGGTGTCACATACCCCAACATATTTCTTGAAATTTTCCAATTTGTTTTAAAGTTTTGTTATTTTATAATTTACTATTAAGCTTATAAATTGCTATGATGAATCAATTTCACTAAAAAAAATTTTAGTTTAAAAAAACATAAATAAATGAAAGAACTCTATTTCTATTAGAAAAAAAATAACTATTACAAAAGCAAATTTAATATTGGAGTTAATAGAAAAGCATGAAATAGTATGTAACTTAAATTATGACTGATGACTGCACATTGTTTTGTTCTGCATCCTGCTAAAATCTTTTTCACAATATGATATTACATGGTCCAAACACAAGAACTGCTTACATCTTTGGCAGGAAAATTTAGTTTTTCTGTTTTTATATCTCAGACATAATGAGGATCTTCCTAAAAACGTTCATTATCTTTATC
The DNA here is from genome assembly GCA_023313115.1 of Rhysida immarginata. NCBI lineage: Eukaryota > Metazoa > Arthropoda > Chilopoda > Scolopendromorpha > Scolopendridae > Rhysida > Rhysida immarginata. Next base: position 270,979 of record JAHWFO010003280.1, read on the forward strand.
TATATAAATAAAAGGCAATGTTCGTATGTGTGTGCCCTATAGACTCAAAAACTACTCGACCAATTTCCTTGAAAATTTCACAGCCTGTTCCTGTTAGTGCCGGGAGTGTTTAGAGAGTGGTTTGAACGAAATTGGATAGGTAGCATTGCTGTTTTTGCATTTATTATATAATAGACTTGCATTATGTTTGTTTGCTTGCGTGTGCGAACAATCAGCCCATCGTGGTTGCGTCAACAACCGGTTGATCGTGTTTGTATTTTGCTTCAACAATGGTGAATGAAATTAATGCTTGCCGTAGCCGACGAAAAAGACCAGAGATCCTTAATACTAACGAGATGTGACAACCATTGTTGCGTGATATAATGCGCAGATTTGTTTGCGCATACGTATTTTATCCTTCTACACCAGATGGCAACCTCATTTGTGACGTCATTGCGACGTCATGGCCGATTATATGTCATAAACTGTTTTCATTTTACAAATCTGGCTTTTAGTTTCGGTTTAATAACCGAAGTGTTGGAAAATCTGGCTTTTAGTTTCGTGACACGGCATACATCAATGCGGTAGTCGAATTTGTCCCAAACCCGCATTAACATGTCTCCATCAATCCCACGTATCGCTACCGTAATGCGTTCTTTCAGCTCATCTAGATCACGTGGAAAGGGTAGGGTGAAGACCTTGTCCTTTACACATCCCCATAAAAAGAAATCACAAGGTGTGAGGTCGGGGCTCCGCGGTGGCCACTTTGCAAGTTCCAGGTTATTGTTTGCTCGACCAATCCACCGCTGTGATTTCTTTTTATGGGGATGTGTAAAGGACAAGGTCTTCACCCTACCCCTTCCCCGTGACCTAGACGAGCTGAAAGAACGCATTACGGTAGCGATACGTGGGATTGATAGAGACATGTTAATGCGGGTTTGGGGCGAATTCGACTACAGGGGGGCATATTGAACATCTTTAACTGTGTCACGATAAACTTCAAGAGTTTTTCTTTAAGAATCCGTATGTGGTGTGTCTATATTCTGAATAGATTTGATGTAATAAATTTTTAAAAGTGTGAAGTTCTTTTGTAATCACCCTGTATAATTACACTTCCGTTTCTAATATGAATATGCTTGTAAATAATGTGTATTTATTAATTTTTAATTTTTAATGTAATTTTTAGATTGTACCCAACATTTGACAAATGTTTTATTTCTGGTGTATTTCAATTAACCCAACCGTTTGGGAGATACAGCCATTGAAAGTGTAGAACTTTTATACAGGGTGGTTATAATTAAAGTAACACCATTCAGACCCGTCTAGCGGCCGTTCTGGTAATAAGATTTTGACGAAACTTGAGATATATGTTATACAGACCATGACCTCCTTTATTATTACAGACCTGTTTTACTGAATAATTTCCATTGTTGCTTTTGGCATATCTCAATTTCGCCATGGCGCTGTTTAACCTCCCTTTTGTTACCAACGGAGATAAACAAAATGTAGTGTAAACAAAATAAAAATAATATATAAAGTATTAATTTTTTTTTGCGTAGAATCTTTTATTTTAAAAGGTAGTTAAATAGTGAATAAAAAGAAACCTAAATTTGGTTAATGAAATGAATGCTTATTCAGTTTGTTTTTAACGTCACTGAAAAGTCACCTGACCATCTTAGTTCAAGCAACAATGCAACCTTCATTGTTCGAAACAATCAGAGAGGGAGGTTAAATAGCGCCATGGCAAAATTGAGAAATGCAAAAAGCAACAATGGAAATTATTCAGTAAAACAGGTCTGTAATAATAAAGGAGGTCCTGTACAGACCATGGGGAAGAGAATTTTGCAATAAAAAAAATTAGTTCACATTTTGACCGCTACGTCAAAATATGGCGCATGAATAATAACAAAAATAAGTTAGAAGCAGAGAAATTTATAAAATCAGAGCATTTGTTCAATGTCCATTCCATTTGTGTCAATGATATGTTCAAAGCGCATTATTGCATGTTCCACAGTAGAGCGAAAGGTTTCCTGAGGAATCGCAGTGATATGGAGTGTTATGCTTGCTTTCAATTTAGGGACAGTCCGTATTCTTCCTCCATAGACATTATCTTTCAAATATTCCCATAACTTATCCAAATCTTTCAAATATCCCTACAATATCTGGTGAACGAGGAGGCCATGCAGTTGGAAAAAATCTCCAGAACGACGGCTATTCTATCCAGAAACTGGCAAGCAAAATCAATGCGTTTTTCCGGATCTTCAACTTGAAGCAACTTTTGAACCACCTGGATCTTGTATGGATACCACTTTAAAATGGAACGCGAAACTTTTCGTACCATAGACCACGTAATGGACTAATCACGTGATACGGCTCGAGCACTTGCTGAAGAATATTGGGAACTTGAAGCACTCTCCACTATAGCAGCAGCAACGTCTTCCACAGTCTCATTTGCAATTCGTTTCCGTCCTCTCCCTGGCAGCACATCCAACTCACCAGTTTCTTCAAATTTCTTAATCATCTTTTTTAAACCATTAATGGACATAGGCCCATTTCGCAAATTTTTCAAATGTCGATATTCTCTTAGTGCAGCAGAAGCATTATTGCAGTTCTGGTAAAACAACTTCATCAATAAAGCTCGATCCTTTTTAGCTAAAGCCATTGTGAAGAATGACTTTACATTTAATTTCACTGTCATTTTAAAGCTTTTCTAATTTTACATCTCATTTGCATAACGTCTCCGATTGAGTAAAAATTCTCAGATAGTTTCTTACATGACCAGCGCCATATTTTGACGTAGCGGTCAAAATGTGAACTAATTTTTTATTGCAAAATTCTCTTCCCCGTGGTCTGTATAACATATATCTCAAGTTTCGTCAAAATCTGATTAACAGAACGGCCGCTAGAAGGGTCTAAATGGTGTCACTTTAATTATAATCACCCTGTAGTTTTGAGCCTATTTTTTTTTTCGATGAAGACAAAGAGATAAGGAATGGGCTTAGAGATATTCCTCTTCTACTTTTTGATGGTCTTTAAGAATCTGAAGTCAGAATTTTAAAAGTCCAAAATTTTTTTAATACACATTAAATATAGGGGCTACTATTTAAGATTTCAAAATTGCCTCTCTCCCCCACCCTCAGGGAGTGGGGGAGGGGGTGGAGTTTCATATCATTAGATCGTTTTTTGAAAAATATTAAAAACGTGTTTTTTTGTTTTTTCGATCCGATGTTATTACTTCAGATATTCCACTGTCCCTATCTTTTTGTTGCACCCTGTATATGAAATCGACTTGGTTTATGTTTGCTTGCATTTGCGAACAATCAGCCGGTTTTGTTTGCGTCAACAATCGTTTAGTCGTGTTTGTATATTGCGTCAACAATGATTGATGAAGTTAATGCTTGCACTGAAACGTCAGCTATGGGGATTGCCCCCTCTGGCTTTAAGGGGAAAATTATAAAAAAGTATTAAAAAAAATAAATCCACATAAATAAAAAGCAATATTCTATGTGTGTGTGCATGCTATCAATGAATGAACATTAAATTTTAATGAAGAAAAAAAATGTCTTCGAAATTTATAGATTATGCAGAACAACTTTCTATATTCGGAGCAGTGGCGGCTCGTCCATAGACACTGCGGCACTGCAGCACCCCCAGTTTCACTTTCGATATCGATAACTTTTTTTCTTTAATACTATTCTTATACATGTATATTAGATGATCCTTAAGCTTAATGTCAATAGCGATTATCTGGTTCGTGAAAAAATTTACAATATTTTAACGCAGCACTCCCAGAAATGTTAGTTACGACCGTCCAGCAGAGTGTGCCGTCACTCCGCTTGCACGTTCAGATTGTAGAGTTATGGAAACAATTAAACGATACCGCTATTTAAAATACAGCCAGCGCTCTCTGTCGGTATTAAAAAATTTTTGTGCTATAGAAAGTAATTTTGTTACAATCATCGCTCAGCCGAAATCCTCCAAGCTCAAGAGGCAAATTTCCAAAAATCATGAGACACATCTTTCTTAATTTCTTACCTAAATGCCAAATACCAATTTTTGATTGATTTAATCTTGGATTTAACTTAAAATATGACGGATTTTCAACAAATTTACATCTCATATTTTACCCCTTTAGAGGATGAATTTCGTGAAATCCTTTTTTTATTGAGTTTCTACATTATAAAATAAAACTACATACCAAATTTCTTATTAATAGCTTCAGAGGATTCGGCCACGGCCTCCTAAAAACTACCAGGCCTGAACATGACATCAATAATGTATTGTTGAAGCACTAAGATTGTGACGTCGAACTAACTTCTGTAATAGCACTACCAGTTCGATGTAACAATGTTTTATCTTTTCCATGTTCAGGCCTGGTAGTTTCTAAAAGGCCGTGATTCGGCTCGGCGATGATGAATCAGTCAATCAGTCAGAATATGTTATTTTATATTTATAGATTTAGCAATAGCATTGCCGGGTTCGCTAGTTATTGCATAAACAAGAAAACAGATAAAAATGTCATTGACAGAAGTAATGCAAAGAAGCCTACTTTTCTTAGAATTTTATGTCATTGCATTAGTGCGGTGGGATGTGAGAAACCAAAACAGAAATCATTACGTCCTTACACGATGAAGTCTTCAACCAAAATGAATATAACTTAATGCATGTTATCTATGGTTATGTGTGAAAAGGTATAGAAAAAGCCATTGTTGACAAACTACGCCAAGTTATGATAAAATCAAAAAGAAAAGGTCTGAGGTTTCAGACACCCCACCGCACTAACGCCGGGTTAAGCAATACCTTCACGTTTCTTATTAAATTATTCAATTGTAATTCTCAGCATACTGTTCCTTACTCAATGAAAGAGACAAGTTCTATTGCTCAAATATATGTCTATTGTAAAAAGATGAAAACAATAGAATGATTGAATACATTCCCTCTTATTTTATGGGGTTTAAATGTAAGCTTTCATAAATGGTTTCAAAGGATAATTAGCCGCTCCTGTTTTTTTCTGACCAGTGTACATGCAATTAGAGTGATTTAAATTTTTTTTGTATTATAGCTGCAGAAAACATAAAATTTGATGAGAAATACACTGGCGGAAAAAAAAATCCCAGCACCACGAAGTACTTGTGTTAGATGAATGAAATTTGGACAGTATATTCAGCTATGGTATTTATTCATTTGATTCAAGTTTCAAGGTTACAACTTATAGGGGGCGCCACCAGCGCCACACTGAACATGCAAATGAGACATTCCAATGACAGATATAAAGGAGATCAGACGCGCGTCTGTGTCACTTCAGACACTTGTGGACGTGTGTGTGATAGAGTACGTAAAACATGCCTCGAAGGCGACTGCGACGTGAATATGGGCAGTTAACCCAATTCGAGCGACGACGTGTAGTGGGCCTTCGAGAGGGTGGACTTTCGTTCCGACGCATGGGCCACTGTGTACAACTGTTGGCAGCAATGGTCCAGGGAAGGCAGGATTACCAGGAGACCAGGATCTGGACGACCCCCGGCCACTGGAGACAGGGTTGACCGGCGCATCTGTAGGATGGCTGTGGCAAATCGGACAGCATCTGCAGCGGACATTCGGGCTGCTGTGGCAACCAACGTCACTCCACGCACAATTTGGAACCGTCTCTTGGCCAGGAACCTCCACTCCAGGCGCCCTATGGCATGTTTGCCTCTTACCCCTCAACACCGTGCGGCACGTCTTCAGTGGTGTCAAGCCAGAGCGACTTGGAGGGCAGAATGGAAGTCTGTGGTCTTCACGGATGAAAGTCGTTTCTGTCTGGGTCAGAGTGATGGTCGCACAAGGGTCAGGAGGAAGAGTGATGGTCGCACAAGTCCTGTTACCGAGCTGTATCCGTCGTCGGCATACTGGCCCCACCCCTGGCGTTATGGTATGGGGAGGGATTTCCTACGACAGCAGGACATCCATGGGGGTGGGGCAATGTTTACATTCGGATGGTTGTTGAACCCATTGTGCTGCCATTCATGGCTGGTATGCCAGGGGGGCTGTTCCAACAGGATAACGCTCAACCCCACACTGCCGCTGCAACCCAACGTGCCCTTCAGGGTGTCCACATCGATAACGTCTGGGACATGGTCGGACGCCGTGTCAGGGCTCTTCCACAAACAGCAACAACTGTCGATGATCTGACCATCCAGGTACAACAGGCATGGAATGCCATACCACAAAATGACATTCGGCATCTCTACGACCGTATGCATGCACGTGTGCAGGCCTGCATAGACCAGCGCGGCGACTACAGTGGGTACTAAAGTCCGTACTTTTCACCATGTACAGGGTGGCGCTGGCGGCGCCCCCTATAAGTTGTAACCTTGAAACTTGAATCAAATACCATAGCTGAATATACTGTCCAAATTTCATTCATCTAGCACAAGTCCTTCATGGTGTTGGGATTTTTTTTTTCCGCCAGTATAAGAAATCGCTTGAATCATGAATCTAATAAAATCTACGGTACTTTAGAACATATTTTCAATTATTGAAAAGAATAGTCATCTATGGGTTAATTATTTGAAATAGCAAAGCAGGTTAAATAGTTTGAATTTGAATAAAAAAAAATTTTAATTTTAAAATTTATGAAACACAACAAAAAATGCATGGATTAGAGATTGTTTTCAGAAACCTTTTTTTGTATCAAAATTTCTTTGACAGATGGCACAATAATTTAAGGAGGAACAGTGGAATGGAAAATCTGTGAAGAAAGAAGGTTTGTAAAAACGGGATATGAGATAAAATGAAGCGAGAGTGTCACGAACTTCAAAGGGATTTGTGTGATGCCACTTTAGATCGTAACAGTGGTGCTGGTTTAAATAAGAACTTGTTATAGCATTTAAGTTTTTGTAATGGATTTTAATATTCTTTTTGAAGTTTGAACCTTTATTAATAATCACGTTTTGATTTTAAAAGAAAGCGATGGGAATTTGGAAATATTGAGACAAATCATACATGAGATTAATATGACAATGCAGAATACTTTGCACAGTTCCTGCGATTGCTATATTAACTTTTATATAGAAAGGTGTTTTCCTACTGGGTTTTTTTTCTTATAGCTAAATACTATCCATGATATTTTAGGTCTTATGCATGCAACAAATATGATATTGAAATTCAAGAAAAAAAAGTTTTCACCTTACAATCAAAAATCGCACCAAAAAATTGATATCGTAATTGTCTGACATTAGTAACATTTTTAAAGTTGATTTTTAAACAAAGTTTAAATCTGTTTTAATTTAACCTTAAAGTATGTTATTAATAACGTATATCCAACTTAAAATTAATAAATAATCACCGATTGAGAATGCATAATTTTATAAGCCTAAGCGGATGAACGAGCTCTGACGAAAGCATTAATCAATCAATCAATTCGATCACGCCTTTCCCACAGATGGAGTGGGCAACGAATTGGTACCCTACATAGTCACTAGACACTCTTCACAATCGATCTCCACAACACACGATCCTTATATATCTCACTCGCTTCCTCGATATTTACAACACGCTGTGCGCACTTCTTTCGATCATGAGCAGTTCTTTCGATCTTGGGATTTATAAGATCGGAATTGCTTAATGATTAAGATAACACATAAGGCTTTTTTTAGGGGGAAAAGGACACAAATTAGAGGGGAGGATGCATGCTGTGTGTCGGCTGAAATATTAGATTCCCAAAATTATGATTAACTTTTTACGCTGCATCAACTAAGTACTATCTATTTACGTGGCATGCACGTCTTTCGTGTGTCGATTGCAACATTTTAACGAAAGAATTTCACCATGATGAAGACAACATTTCCAAGAATCTCACTGATGAAGACGTCGCCCTCTCTAAAGAGAACGAAAACATCAGTCCTAAAAATAACTAGTGACATCAAAACAACTCAATTTGAAGAGAAAATAACGGTTGTATTCGTTACAAACTTTAATCCCCTTAAAATTCTCATCCTTAGATTGAGCCAACTTCCCTGCCAATTAAAATACTACGAAAGTATTTACAACTAAATGCTTCGCTATTGCTAAATCTATAAAATCTCTTATAAAATAGCATGTCCTAACTGATTGACTGAATCATCGTCGCCGAGCCAAAAACGCTGAAGCTATTAATATGAAATTTAGTCTGCAGTTTTATTTTGTTATGTAGAGACTCAGTAAGAAAGAATCTTACGAAAATCATCAGCTAATCGGGTAAAATAGGAGATGTAAGTTTGCATGAAAATCCGTTATTTTTTAAAGTTAAATCCTTGATTAAATTCATGAAAATTGGTATATGGCTCTTTGGTAAGAAATTAAGAAAGATGTGTTTCATGCATTTTGGAAATTTATCCCTTGAGAAGGGTATTCTAATTGGCTTCAGGGGTTTCGGCTGAGGGATGAATGTTACAAAATTACTTTCTATAGCACAAAATTTGTTTATAATACCGAGAAAGGGCGCTGGCTGTATTTTAAATTGCGTTATCGTTTAATTGTTTGCATCACTCTACAATCCGAACGTGCAAACACTGTTAATGACCAACTGATTGTTAACTCAATAAATAAGAGGACAAAAAGGGTTCAAAACCAACACCATCTAGACAGAAGGCCTGCGCACAGAAATGTCATACATTGTTACATCACACTGAAGCGGCTATTGTTAATCGTATTTCTACCAATAATAAGCCCTAAATTTGGCCGTTTGATGACGACGTAACAATTTATGATATCTCTGTGCGCAGGCCTTCTGTCTAGGTGGTGTTGTCGAAACACGCTTTTATTAATAAAGCTTAATTTTGCAACAATAAACAACGGATACATTTAACCCTAGTCATAACGAATTATTTGTTGTGGCAATTGGACAGTTCGTAGTAATGAATTAGTACCAATAGAACATGAACCAGTGAACCGATTTGAAATTTTTTTAACATTCATTGTCATCGCTCCCCCGAATGTGTATCAAATTTCAGCTATCTTTTCGGGAAAAAGGTTAAATTCGACTTCTAAGATTTGTTTACATAGTTACAAGTGAAGCTAATAAAAGCGTATTAAAAAGAACCGGCTGAATGTTCACAAATGCAAGCAAACGAACATAAACGAAGTCTATTTCATACACAAGGTGTAGCAAAAAGAAATAGGCCTACACATCGGATCGAAAAAACAAAAAATACGTCCAAAAACCTATCCAATGATACCAAACTCTACCCCCCGTCCCTACCCCCTCAGATCTTAAAGAGGAACCCTATATTTAACGTGTATTAAAAATTTTTTGGACTTTAGAAATTCTGACTACGGATTCTTAAAGACCATTAAAAAGTAGAATAGGAAGGTCTCTAAGCCCAACCTAATTGTCTTCATCGAAAAAATTAGGTTCAAAACTTTAAAAAGTTCTACACATTCAGTGACTGTATCTCCCAAACGGCTGGATCAATTGAATAAACACAAGAATAAAACATTTCTCAAACGTTGGATACAATCTCAAAACACCAATAAGGGTCCCTATTTAATATTTCAATACTTCCCTGTCCCCGCTCTCAAAGGGTGGGGGTGGGGGATCGGATTTGGTATTATTGGTTAGCTTTTAAAAATATCAAATACGTGTTTTTTTTTCTGTCTTTTCAATCCAATGTGTATTTCTCCAGACATTCCACTGACCCGGTATTTTTGTTACACCCTGTATATAGATAATTAGATTACAAATTTATAGCCTCTATTTTACCCCCTTAGTGGATGAATTTCGTAAAATCCTTTCACAGTAGGTGCTTACTTCACAAAATAAACTACAGTCAAAACTTGATGTAATTAGCTTCAGCGGTTTCGGCTCGGCGTTGATGGATCTGTAAAAAACCTACTGAACAAACAACCAATACATTGCAGGAAAGCGGGTATTTACAGTTAACAGGCTTCATGCAAGATGGAGCAGCAAACGCATGTGGGTCGCCTAGTAAAGGAATTTCTTCGTACCAATTTGGCGATGTAGGTATTCTATAGAGATACTGTCCAGATAAGTGGCCTAACTGTTCACCAGACCTTAATCCATGTGACTTCTGGCTATGGGGTACCCTGAAGGATCGTGTCTATCATGGAGACATACGAACCGTGTCTATCATGGAGGCATACGAATTTTGCCTGAAGTGAAAGCCAACATCATTCGTCATGTTGCAGCCATTTCACGGGAGACACTTCGCTTCCAGCATGCCATCGAAGCAGAGGTTTCGCATTATGAACAGTTCCTCTAACAGCATTCAAGTAGTGTATCACTACCGTCTGTGTTAAGATCTTACAGCGTAACTTCTTTCCATGATGGCAAACGTATGCACAAAAAAAATTTGCGTTAGAATTCTCTTCCCCATATTCTGCATAGCCTATTGTCACGTGGATTTCGTCGAGAGAGATCGCTCTTAAGAGGAAAGGATGAGGATGACGTAGAGGACGCGTCGAAGAATGCTGATGTCATCTCGAAGGAATCACGTGGGAAAAGAGAATTGGAAAGGAAAAAAGAAAGATGGACGCGGAGAAGACGGTAGGAAAATGTGTCTCCAGCTAGCTTTCGAGAATTGCATTGCTCAAATTATGGGCCTCGACAAACTCAGCGAGCCCGTAAGAAATCCCATAGAACGTACGTGCCACGAACGGGGTCGAGGGGATTTTCATGGAGAAGCGAGACGTTCGGAGACGACTTCGTAAAAACGGTCGGCGAGAGGGGTGAACGATACGAGGTAACGGAAGCGAGCAGCGAGCCCAAGGACGGAGATTTTCGACGGAAGCCAGCATCATTGTAAGGTAGGCTCGAACAAGTCTTGGAAAATTTCATCGTATATTTGGAGGCCGCATCTCCAGCAGCGGAGAATTTCTCGAGCGAAGAGAAGCCATCTCGTCAGCGACACGACGTCCCCGCACCGGAGAATGGAAGACGCCGGCTGTTAAGAGTCGACGGAGAAAGCGACAGAGCTGGATACGTAATTAATGGTAGGACCTTTTCCTGCATAGATTTTGAAATTAATGCCCAGACACAGGGCCTAAGAAACTTGACGATATTCCGCGTTCAAGTACGGACAGTTGTAATTAAAGACTTTAAAACATTATTCTCTCCGGACGCTGACGAACTTGTAGAAAATAGCGAAGCTCTTGGAGTGTTTCCCTTTTCCGTGTTAACTTACCTGTACAGCGGTGTAGGAGGGATCATTCCAGGGTATTCGTCTGATTTTCTTGCATGAACTATTGTCTATACGAGGACTTCTTTTTATTGTGCGTCGGAAGGGTTACTTTGCTTACCTGCAAGGATCGACGTCAACGGCTGAAAGCACACCGAGCCAGATAATCGCATAATTTTGAAATTATTGGCAAAGTAGAGAGCTGGCCAGGCGTAATATTAGCGAGTCTTAATATTACGTGAGTTCAATGCTACGCGTCCGAACTGTTACTTATTGTTCTTCGATTTCTTTATTAAAGAATGGTGTACCGACAGTGCTCAGCGACGAAGCCTGCAAAGTGTCTAGCAACGGCATCAGCGACTTCTTTTGAAAGTTAGTGTATGCGACCCGGGCTATTTCTGAAATCCTAGTTTGAGTGCTACTGTATTTGTGTGTTGCGGCTACTACATAAACAATGAGGTGTTCTTGTGTTAGCATATATAATGGTGCCAGCAATTTAAAAGCCCAGAGTGGCCTCGCAACGTGAATGTTGTGTAATTCTTGTGGTGTTATTTATTTTTTTACGAGTAATTTTGGGGATACAAAAATATTGATGCGAAGTCGACCCAAAGTGCATATTTCTAATAATTGCTTAAAATTAAGGTGCAATTGTGTTACGTTTGAAAGTGCTTCTGTGAAAAACGTAATAAAATTTGCTGTTTATCCTCCTGGTGCCATAAAGAGGTTATTGGTTTCTAATTGAGTGTTATTTCGACGACCGGGGAAATCACCGATATTTATGCGAGTATTCTTCTCAGATCTTCTCTACCCGGCTACGACATCTTAATTCAACGTTCTCGACATTCAAGAGCCACCACTTCGAGTTTGGAGCGGCGTGAATCTTCTATGCGAGCCTCAATTATTCTTGCTTCGTAATTGAAGTTAATTACGTAGGACCATTAGTCAAGGGCAAGTTACCCAGCTACAGTTTCCACTGCATTGTCATTATAGATTTGAACGACTTTTGCAACTTTATCTTATTTATCAATTTTCTTCTTATACTGTTATTCAAATCCGAAATAAAAAGACTTATTTATTTATCAATTCTCGTTTTCTGCCTCTTGTCGTTGTTACTCTGCAAATCCACGTGACACCTATACACAAAGTTTCATTACTATCCGCGCAGAAGTGGAGAATTTTAATTTCATTACTATCAGTGACTGGACATTACATTTTAATGAAGAAAAAAGTCTTTGCTATATATAGATTATGGAAAACAATTTTCATATATAAGGCATGTTCAAATGAAAGTGATTCGAGCTGTAGCGTGCGAGCACGTGAGTGCGCAGATACGAGGCAAACGGGTGATTGTTGACGTATCGTCTGCTTGTTCTGATAAGCACTGTTGTGGGAAGTTACGTTAGGCTTATGCTCGTATGTGTTAAATGGACCCTCCTATTAAATTTTCGCCCAAAACTGACCAACGAGCGGTGATAATGTTTCTGACAGCTGAGAACATTCCAACAGTTGACATTCTTGCTCGGATGTTGAATGTTTATAGAGAAGCATGTGTCTCGAGAGCAATCGTGGTGCGTTGGGCCAAAATGTTCCATGATGTCGTGTGGAAACGGCTGATAAACCACGTCTGGGCCAAGTAAACGTGGTCATCACCGATCAATTGAAGACGGATATGGATAAGTCAATCCTGACTTGCGTAGGATCACACCGTCAGTATTAGTTCCGCATATGCTGTAGTGAAAGAAACCTGGGATATGGCAAGGTCTGCTGTTAGTGGGTACCCCGAATGCTCACAGAAGAGCACAAAGGGCTGCGTTTCGGCTGCTGTTTGGGTCATCTGAAACGTTGCAGTCGTGAGGGGGAAGCGTTTTTGAAGAAGATTATCGCGGTAGCTGAGGCCTGGTGCCATTATTGGGAACCCTCCGGGAAGGTATCCACAATGCAGTGGAAGTATCCATCGTCACCACGGCCCAAAAAATTCAAGTTGCAAAGTTCGGCCGGGAAGGTTATGCATACGTGTTTCTTTGATTCCGACGGTCCTTTGCGTTTGGATTTTTTGGAAACCAAAACCCGTGTTAATGCTATCGCATACACCAAGACACTGCAAAACTTGCGTCAAGCTGTGAAAAACAAGCGTCCTGGCAAGCTTAGTGATGGGGTGATCTTCCTCCAGGACAATGCTAGGCCACATGTTGCGAGACTGGTGCAGGAAGTAATAACCAAATTGCGGTGGCAAGTTCTGCCACACCCTCCTTATAGCCCGGATCTCTCACCATGTGATTTTCATGTGTTTGGTCCTTTAAAGAAGGCACTGTAAGGTCGACGATTCGCAAGTGATGAGGAGGTTAAGCACGCTGTTCGGGCATGTTCAGAGAGCAGCAGAAAACAGACTTTTTTGCGGACGGTATTAGCCGATTGATGCCCCAGTGGGAGTCCTGTATTGTGTCAGGTGGAGATTTTATTAGGACTGCGCGTCTAAAATAGTGACTATAAGATGTTCTTCTTTCATATAAACAAAGGTAAATATTATTACTTTAATTTAATCCATCTCAGTGCCCTTTGAATCACTTTCATTTGAACCTGTCTTATATTTGGAGCGACCGTCCAGCTGCGTATGATCTCACTGTGGTTCCTGTTGGGGTTGTAAACTTTTGTAAACGATACCTCGATTTAAAATACAATCAGCTCCATCTCTGTAAATTTTGTGCTATAGAAAGTAATTTTGTTACAATTATCGCTCAGCCGAAACCCCTGAAGCTAATTAGATTTCCCTCTCAAAGGGTAAATTTCTAACAACCATGAAACACGTCTTTCTTAGTTTCTTACCAGCGTGCCAAATATCAATTTTCATGGATTTAATTATGGATTTAGCTTAAAAATGACGGATTTTCATAAAAAGTTACATCCACTATTTGTCCCTCTTAGGGGAAGAATTTCGTAAAATCTTTTCTTAGTGTGTCTCTACATTATAAAATAAAACTACAGACCAAATTTCTTATTTATAGCTTCGGCGGTTTCGGATCAGCGATGATTAATCAGTCAATTAGTCAGGACATGTTATTTTATTTTTATAGATTTACCAATAGCGAAGCATTGCCGGTTCCTTTAGTTTAATTAAACAAAAGTTTACGAAAATCAGAGGTTATTATGTTGATATGATAACTCTCGCGCGCTTTCCCATCGTTTTATATCCCATTGTTCCGAGTTCTTCTGAGATAATGCAATACCAAAACGATCAGCACTTAATTCATGCTAGAAGAAAAATATAATTCCTCGGAAACTTCGTGATTGATTCGGATTAAAAGTACTCTAAATGTTGACCCAGACTATAAGCTATAACCATACTAAGTTTCATCAAAATCCGTCCAGTAGTTTTTGTGTGATGCGCGTACAAACAAACAGACAAACAACAGATTTATTAATTCCGCCTATAGAAAAAGCCTGCTCACGGAAAAATCATACATTGTTACATCACCTCCGGTAGGGACAATTTCGGGCTTATTATTGGTAGAAATATGATTAACAACACCCTACCATAGGTGATGTAACAATGTATAACATTTTCGCGCTGAGATTTTGAGTAGAGGTGGTGTTGGATTTATTATATGCATGTAGTATTTCTTCTACAGTGGTCGCCGCTTAATATGGCCATCTCGGGACCATGCTTAAGTGGCCACATTAACCGGTGGCTGTTTTAAGCGAGGTTACCAAAAGTACTTAAATTTTTATCCAACAAGTCGAGCATGCGTTTGTACTTACGTATAATTGCGTGGTAAATGCAAGAAGGCGGGTATTTCAACAGAGGATTTTTAATTTTTTCTTCCTTCCACTGGGTTGCACTATGTAAGTCTGCCCATTGCATTTTTTCCAACGATGAAACTGGCCTTCAGTTGCCTTAGGACCCGTGTGGCTTAATGCCTTTTGACATAAGAGAGAACCGTTCACTGGAGCATTTCTGTTTCTAACATATTGAAACCAACTTAAAAGACCTTCATTTGCAGCTTTCTCTCTCAATTCTTCTTCTTCTTTTATCATATTTCCTAGCAGTGCTCGCGAAATTTGCAAACGTTCAGCAGCTTCACGTTCGAAAAGTCAACTTTTTCATTTGCTGATAAATCACATCTTTTTTTCTTCTGAGCCATTTCTCTTCACCTAACCTAACCTAACCTAACCTAACCAGTGTTGCAAACTCAAATTTCAGGAAACAATCTCGCTTAATAAACGTTCTAAAGGAAACAATTTTTGTGCCCATTGGCTTAGAGGAAAATGAAAAGTGGATATTTTAAGTTCATTTATCCGGAGTAAGATGAGATGAAAAAGGTGAATTCGTGAACTATCTCTGAAAAAGGTGGCCATATTAATTAAAGCGAAAATTAGATACATATGAAACAGTTAAAAAATTCCGGACCGAACTGGAGTGGCCATAAAAAGCGGGTGGCCATATTAAAGGTGGCTACATTAAGCGGCGACTACTGTAGTAAGTAATATTGTAGTATTTCTTGTAACTAGGAAAGAAATGTCTATCGTATTAAAACAAAATTATATCTTCCATCGATTATGCAACTTTCCTGTGGGTCCATGTTGAAGAGGCTACCAATGAAACTGAATGGCTAACCGCTTTTCACTTCACAACTGCTCATTGGTATCAGGATAACTGCCCCCTAGACAACTGCCCCCTAGGACAATTGTCCCTTAGGATAATTCGCTCCCCATCAACAATTCAATTAGCATTTACAATAACAATTCAGTGACGTAATATTGAGGAAACCAAAGCCAACCAGAAAGACAGGTCGGGGCACTAAAAAGTCACATGACCAAAGTAGATCGAGCAACAATCCAAACTTCATTGTTTCCAACAAACGAAAATACGCTGATTGTTGAAATTTAAGATGGAAACAATGAAGAGCGGATTGTTGCTCGATCTACTTTGGTCATGTGACTTTTTAGTGCCCCGGCCTGTCTTTCGAGTGGGCTACGGGGCGACGTTTTAACAATGAAGAAAAAACACCTGACTGATTGATCATGCACTAATTCGCAATAACTAGAAATTTATTTATACTCTGTCCAACGAAAGAAAAACTGGGCGTGTCCAGTTAAATTTCCAATGTCAATTGTTAAACATTGTTAATTTTATTTAGCAACAATGTCTAACAATTGAAATTGGGAATTTAAATAGACACGCCCATTTTTTCTTTCGTTGAACAGAGTATAGGCAAAGCGAAAGGTAGTACATAATTTTGTAAAGATTCAACTAATAGCAAGAGTATAAATAATATAATTAAAAATAAATGTCAAATTAATCAAGTTAAACATAATCAACATACAAATTGTTAATGGTTGTACAATAAATATTGTTAAAACAAGAAATTAATCCTCCCGAGGAAGGTATAGGAAAGTAGCGGAAACCCTGAGATCATTTATTTTTGCCCTTTCATCTGCACATTTTAACCCCCAGTTTTTTAAATCTAAAAATTGATTTTCTCGACAGTAGTACTTAGAAAATGTAAAAGAGCTCTATCTTCTTTCGTACCTCATCATTTCCAATTAAATTTCATTTCTATGTGAATAGCGCGCATATTCATGGAAATATAAAGGTTTCTTTAAATAAATCAAAAAGTTTTCGTAAGTTTTTTGTTTATAACATGCAGGGTTTTCAACCCTATGCAATGCCATTTTCAGAAGCTTGACAAAATACAGAAGAGACAACACCCTGCAGTCAAAATATAAAAATATTAAATAGTTGATGAAATATGAGTATTTTTACTAAATAATGTTTAACTGCGCATGCGCAAGCGTTACCAAGATGTATTTTGCATAATTTATTAGCCAACTGTACATGTATAGAGCTACTCTTATAAAATGCCTAAGCAAATATCGTGAAAATTCTGGGTTCTACTGGGACAATTTGGCCCAAACTTTATAGTCATTTAGATCTTCCCTAGAGGAATTTTCATCCTAAATACACGTAGACCTTTTAATCCCCTCTAACTCCCACCTCCGAAATCCGGCCAATAAAAACCAAACTAAATAATGTAGGTGGACATGCCCATAGTAAGCTACATTTCAAAATTCAACCTTCTACCTCAAAAAATGCAGAAATTATAAGGAGTCGGACGGGCAGACGGACACGCAGTGGGCCAGAACACTGCAAAACTGGACAAAACCTAAAGTTCAGAACTTTATGATAAAGTATATAAGATTGTGTTAAATGCAAGTGAAAATTGTATTTCCTTGATGTAAATGAAGATATTACTTGCAATTTTTGAAATTTAACTTTAAATTTAATGAATATAATATTTATCAGAGAATCAAACCGATACAAATAATAGCGGGATAGAATAAAGTGAATAAACGTTACAAAGACAATATTATAAGCTTATAACATATGACTTAAGGCTATTTACATAATGAAAATAAATGAACTAAGAATGTGGATTTGGGCATAAAACGTTGCATTTCGTAAACTACGGATATTATTTCATACTACGTATACATTAAAGAAATTGTTAATTGTAAATTTTTCAATCATTATTATCGTCCGAATCTGCCTTAGAACCAACATCTGGTGGTGATAACAACTCCACAACTTCAGACATTAATGTCCTTTGGCATTCTCGGCTGAGATTACCCCCCCACACCAGAATTACATTACCCAAAAGAGAGTTTGAAGTACAAGAACTTCCGTGGTCTCAAACGGTCTCAGCTAAATTTTCATTTTAACATTTTACACGCAATATATAACCTGTTATAAAATATAGATCCAGAGTTCGTCAGAGTTTACTTATATATCACTTTGTGTTAGGTAAACCAAAACTTAAAAGCGTACAGAAACAGTTAATGTTGTGATGGATTATTAAACGATTATATGAGTTCGAATATTCGTAAAATGAATATAAAAGCTTTAAAATACAACCTCTGACAATTAAGTTCGGTGAATGACGTCACACTCTAATCTGTGCGAGCTTTACGCGAGTAACAATGCATGTGAATACAAGCCCAGTCATTGTTTAAGCAAGTTCAGAAGGGTTTAGCAGATGCTCGTTTCTTCAGTTGAAGGTGTAGCGTGCGCACGTAACTGTGGATAATGGATCAAAGAGGAACACTGCCGTAATCGTTCAACAGTTTCTGGCCAACAAAGGGGTCGTATCCATAGCTCATCCACCTTGTTCACCAGACTTGGCACCGGCAGACTTTTTCTTGTTCCCACGCCTGAAACGGGCCTTAAAGGGACACAGATTTGCGGACATTCCAGACATTCAAGCAAATGTAACACGTGAACTTAAAGCCATCCCTAAGGAGCTTCCAGGACTATACACCCGATCCCAAAAGTGTATTGCCTTCCAGGGTAATTATTTCGAAGGACAATAAAGTAAATGTGGCTCTATCTGTTTTGCATTTTGTTGTGTGAACTCATTCACCGAACTTAATTGTCAGAGGTTGTCCATTGAATTTACCAACTGCAGGCTCATGATTGCTTCAGTGCAGTGAGTAAGGAATAATAAATCTTTGAAGCCGCAGTTAAATTTCACACTTCCACTTTCAGTGTTTCCACCCCTACCTTGTAAAATCCACTCTACCAAAAGGAAGAGCAGCTGTGCAATTGAAAGAGGATTGTGTTTTGTTACTAATAAATAATTTTTTTTCTTTATTTTGAGATTTTGATTTTTTAGGTTTTGTCCAGGTTTTGTAGCGTTCTGGCCCACTGTGGGACTTTGTAAAACCAATAAACAGCTCCTTTCTTCCGCTAATTATTGGTTCCTTTACTTAATAAATATTCAACCTTAGTTTTCGTTTAAGTTGATGAACAATTTCTGATGTTTCTCTTTCCTTTAAATCCAAACACACCACAGTTTTACTGCTTCTATCTTCTAAACGGTTGGATTGCTTGAAAAAACATAAAGAATAAAACGTTTCTCAAATGTTGTGTACAATCTGAAAATACCATTTAAAATAGAGGTTTCTATTGCATATTTCAAAGTTGACTTCCATATACGAAAATGGCTTCGGTTTATTGGGAAATAGAATACACATAAAAACCCCTCACGTAAAAGTACAATAATTCTTCCATTGAAAGTACTTTGTCAGATTTGTATTTTATAAGTTGGCTATTGGTTTACTTTAGACATAACGAATAGAATTAATTCTATTCGCTATTCTTTAGATGAAACAACCTGTTTAAATGGATGATCGTATATATAGTTTCCCAACCTATTGTATTTACTTGCTTAAAATTTCACAAACTGATTTTTTGTTGTCAGTATTCTTTAAACGCATTTTTCTCGGAATTTATTATTTTCCCTTTAGGTCCCTATTAGCGTGACCACTCACAATTAAATATATCTACTAATTCATTTTCAAGGGTTATGGCAAAGCTGCAGTTGAATTCAACAACGCAGGCGATTTCAAATATGATGAGATCCAAGTTTAATATTATTACATGTAAGAACATATACGGCACACAAATTTAACTGGCGGGAGTTTTCAGAAACACATAGCAATTCGAGTAATTTGGACAAATAACAATATAGAAAATGATAGTTAAATTACGCCTAAATAAATGATTCAGTTAATTATAGAAAACATATTTTTCTTTCCTATTTTCCTATATTTAATTATTAACATCATGATGTACGAAGTGAAAAAATTCCTTTTAGATCCATTATCCAGTTGTAAATATAGTAACGATTGTCTTTATTTGCAGCCGCGCTTTAACAAGGACATGTTTTATAGCGAAATGCTTTAATGTTTACGATGGTTAGAACATCGGACGGTAACCCAAAGGTCCTTGGTTCGAGTTCAGAGCGTAAAATTTTCTCTAATTTTTTCTATTTTAATTAGTAACGCCCGGAAGTATATGGTTCTAGGACCATTTTCCAATCCATATTAATATTATAAATGTGAAAGTGGGTTTGTTTGTTTGTCCTTCGTTCACGTCGATACGGAGCGACGGATTGATGTGGTTTTTGGTATGGAGATAGTCGGAGGGCTCGAGAGTGACATAGACTACTTTTTACCGTGGGAAAATATCTCTTTCCCACGGGTAAACACCGCTTTCCTAACTCCTTGTGAAATTCCCTGCTTTTGCTTTGTAATTCCCCTCAACAGATGGCGGGCGAGCGAAGCCGCGGGTAACAACTAGTTATAAATAATACAGTACTTTCGCTTTTTTTATCCATTGAATCTGAAAAGTGAAGATCCGTCATGTTATGGGTCAAGTTCTCTAATAAATAAAATAATTTTCTTAAGTGATTTTCAGTAATAACTTTTATCAATAATAATCAACTTTCGGTTACAGGTACTTTCATTAAAAGCTTTTATAGAAGAATTTGAATATAGGCCTCTTCTCTTGCATGGACATCATACGATCGTACAGAGGCTGGATATCATTCTAGGATAAATTCTTTACGGCGTACCACATTACCCTCCTTTTGCAAGAAAGGCAGGAGAACGAGTTCAACAATCTCCTGCACGTACTTTGCACTGTTCAATCTTCCGTTCACAAACATCAAAGTTCAGTACGAGTCGAATCTGGTGACACCCCGCACCATTAAGCAATTTGTTGAATTGTGTGCCATAGACGATTACTGTGGAATATGTCGCTCTCCTGATCTTCGTCGCACACGTTGACGTCTATTACTGGTGTACAGGCAGAATCTGCTCTCGTCCACAGAGTAGACAGAGCGCTTACGGCAGGGCTGTCCAAGATTTCTGTCCGCGGGCAGCGCACGTGCACGCGGGTAATTTTCCTTCCCCCCCTAATGCACATTACGTTGATCAGTTCCTTAAAGTCGAGTTGCTAATTATCAATTGGATACTGTAAAAAAAAAAAAAAAAAAAAAAAAACCGAAGCAGTTTATCATTTTATTTCCTTCGTTTTAATGTGACAATTTTCTCGATGTCAGGTAGAATTGTATTTTCTTTTTTCCGATAGGACACGATTGCATATTAAGCATTTAGAATCCGATCCGTGTTAATTGAAAAAAAAATAGATTCTCCTACTCCGGTTTAAATACTGGTTCAGTGATTTTTATGCTTTTTCGGAATGTGCGCCATGTTATGCGAGACGAAAAACAAGCAAGTATCAGTAATAAAAGAAATAATGTTTCATTTAACGGAATCGCCCCCTAAAGCCTGGCAACACTGCATAGGAAAAACTGTATCCACTCCCCTCCTGAGTTTTGGACTATATCCTTGGCTTTGCCCGCGAGCTTTTTATGTTGCACGCGGGCGACGTGCACGATTTGGACGGCCCTGGCTTACGGCATCTCACGCGCGTCGCCTCTTGGCAGCCATCTTGTGGTGGGACGGTGTTGCGTTTTACACTGTAGAAGACATACTCATAATAATGAATAACCCGTATTTTCCATGGTATACGTTGATTTTCATGTGAAATTATTATTTATTATTTCTTATATTATTTTCAAATTTTCCCAAAATTTTGTTTCATTGGTGCATATAAAAAGTGATTTTTAGGTAACATTCATCAATTTCATCTTAATATATAAAGTGCTTCGTCAGTCTGTCATATCACGCAAATCCGGGCTTTTCATTGGCAAGTGAAGCAAGTGACGCAACAAAAGTAAATGATTCGATGTTGCTTATTGCCTCTGCTCGGTTGCGCCGGGCACAACATCCTAGTAGGAAATAAAAATTAATATTCAACTGCTACATGGCCTTACATTTTCTGAATTTGAATTTAATTTTAAAAATATCTTTTTTAACTCCAAAACCACTCTCCAATCATAGATTACAGTTTTTACAAATTGGTTCCATACAATTTTACATGAATTTCAAACATTTCTAAATAGATTTAATGCGATTTTCAATGAACTTAATATGCTTTCAACTAGATTTAATACAATTTTAAATGAATTTAATAAGAAATAATAAATAAGAACTGGAGCTAATATTCCAAACATCAGGTAATAATATTATTTGAAAAATGGAAGGAATAATTCTGTGACTTGGAACCACGAGTTAATATACTGTGTAATAGATTTAATACTCTTTTAAATGAATTTAATACGATTTTAAATGAATTTACCGGTGATATACCGCCTCAGTACAGAAATACAGAAGAATAAATTTTTTTAATATTACTGTATTTATTTTAGTATAATTACACATGGTTAACTCATACTCTTTATACGTTTGTGTTATTTGTTTATATTACAGTTTTGTTTTTTGTAATTTAATTAAAATAATAAAAACTAAATTTTCTGTAAATTTACTAAAACAGGATTTCATTAAAAATGTTTTATCTTACTTAATTTTGGTAATTAAACTCCATTTACACCGAAATAAAACATATTATATTTATTTAAAATTGTATTAAATCTATTTAGGAATGTATGACATTCACGTAAAACTGTATGAAACCAATTTGTAAAAACTGTATGTAATACAAAAAAACTTACGAATATACAAAAACTAAATAAGGAAATACACTTTTTAAAATTACACACTGAAGCAACATTACCAAAATTAACATTATCAGAAGTAAACAATTACAACAGATTTTTGAGAATATTTTATTGGAGAAAGCACTCTTCATCAAAGATTTATGTAGGAAAATAGAAGCACATCTACATTCACAGGTGGCTAAAAACGACATCACTTGACAGCATGTATCCACTTTTTTCCTGAGATGTGGGCATTCAGGGAATCTAAAATGATAGGTTTAATTTGGTTAAAATAATGAGATGGCATTTTTTAATAAGCATACCAAACACGAAATTATATCTGCAGCCACACAGCATTTGTTTTTTGAGCATTGTAACTAGAGTAACATGCTACCACATGCCACATTGGTTCCAAATGTACTTGTTATTTAAATTCAGTTTTTATTAATACAAGTATTATATATTTACTGTAAAATATGTTTGAAGATAATAAAACTATAAAAGTTTCAATGCCCGAAACTTTTGTAATGCCCGTGATCGGCGGATAAGCATTAGATTGATAATACTGTTAAACAATGACTGGAATTAAATAATAATAAAAATAAGAATTAAATACTGGATATGAATCTCCAAACTCAATGGGAGGCGGGCAGCCGGCTCACAGATCAAGAATTTCTCCTATCCAACCATCAGAGAGTTTGATGAACTCACAGTTAAATAATAATAATAATAATAATAATAATAATAATAATAATAATAATAATTAAATACTGGAGATGAATCTCCAAACACATCAGGTAATGATTTATCTATCGAAAAATGGAGGGAAAATTCTGCCACCTGGATTCGACCCAGGAACCTCGACTGTCATGGTCGATAGCCCAGTTAGTAGAGGCGTCGACCATGACAGTCGAGGTTCCTGGTTCGAATTCAAAACTCAGAATTTTTCCTTCCATTTATCGACAGAAAAAATTACTGGAATTCTTTGATAATTTTTAGAAAACAAACATTTTTAATGATGCGTACACTTATGAAGGCTGGAGATATAATTTGGGGCGATTTGGGGACCATTAGTGATGGTTTTGGAGCGAGGCCTTCCGAGACCACTTTTGAGAAGGCCAAAGCCACAAAACTCCATGGGTAAGGCGTCAGGTGACTTGACAGGGACAGCACAGAAGGGTATTGCACGAATGCCGGTCTCTTCTTCCATTTGTGCCCTGAAATTCTGTGTTGAGCACGCTATGTGGCTAGACTTTGTGCCACCCACGTGCGGGGGTGGACTCTCAGTGAGTAGTCCTAT
>JAHWFO010003280.1:294822-323744 GCA_023313115.1 Rhysida immarginata
CACGCACCACCCCCAACAAATGAAACACACACTGACCCTCAGTCACAACTTCTTATTTTGATGAACACAAACTTTGTTGCTCTCCTCTTAGTACAACGCCGGGATCTCCTCCATATAAAGAGGTTTCAAAATGTTCTCCTGGCAGCAATTTGCATTCACCTTAGCGTTTTTCTCTATCCGACGAAGTTGCAACCGCCCCTTTGAGCAGTGCCAGCCACCTGCCTTTCGGAAAACTTTCACGACATTTGCACACCCAATCAGTCCGGGCTTTCGCATCTGCTGGATGGTAAACCCACTTGCACCCAATTGCACGAGCCTTACCACGTAAACCCACGCTTCATGCAACGTGAAAACAAACCACCATTTCTCGCCCTCAAGGTAGCCTTCATAGAGTTTGCGGGCGTTGGTTTTCCGTTCACGGATGTGACGACGTGCACTAAGTCATGGCCTTCTGTGTTGGAGGGTTTTCCTGATGTTTTTGATTGTGTCAGGTGAACGGCTGGGGGGGAGGGGGTTCTCTTCCGAGATAGCTTTTCATGGGCGAACTTGTCGGGAACGCCTGAATTATGTATGTCAGTCAGAATGGAGTTAACAGCTGCCTTCGGTCTTGCACTGTTGCACGATAAGTACGGCACTAAATACCGCCTTGGAAAATGCTCGTACATACCCTCTCCAAAAATCAGTAATTTTTCTAGTCATGCCGTAAATTTTCTGCACCCGTTTCCTGAACAAATATTTATGGAATGCCCGCTGATACGCCACCTGATTTACATAGGCTTGGGCGCATTCAATTGCCGGGGAGTGGTGTTCAAAATCGGCTAAGTTAAGGGGAAATGACCATCCGGAGAAATGAAAATTTTTATATCTCTTATTGGAGATTAACCCAAAATTAATTTACTTTAGAGTGGCCATTTTACTCTTCCCTCCCCTAAACCACACAGATAACCAATAATAATCTTAAAATATGATTAAAATGTCATTGCCTAAGCATTTTTCTTTACCGAAAAAATTTACAAGAGCATATCCCTTACTACGTGATATAAGGTGAAAACGTCCGCGTTTGGTCGATGGTGTTTAAGCTTGGGGTTGTGAGGACAGCCTTCTGAAAGCAAAGAGAAAAAGGTTAGAACTGATTAGATAACTAACAAATTAAGTTTAAAAATTGACTTAACATAAAAACAAAATTTAAAATAATATTATTTCGTGTTTGTGGTGTAGCACCGAAAACGGTCTCACTTACTTAGCGATAACAGTTTTCGATGTTTATCGGCAGATTTACGTTATTTCTATAAAGACCTATAATTTACAAAAACGTTGTACGATAATTTACGTTCTATAACTCGTAAAGACGAAATTTAGAATTAATTTTTATTACAATTAGAAACAGCATTAGCTATGGAATCGCCTAACATGAATGGCCAGTAATTACAATGAGTCACTGCTAATTACGTCGCGATGATAAGCAAAGATTAACAAGAAATTAATCCTCCCGAAGAAGGTATAGGAAAGTAGCGGAAGCACTGAGGTCATCTATTTTTACCCTTTTATCTGCACTTTTACCCCAACCCCCATTTTTTTAATCGAAAAATTGATTTTCTCTAGAAAATGAAAAAGAGCTCTATCTTCTTTCGTTTCTCATCATTTCCGATCGAATGATATATTACATGCTATATGTTGCAGTTCTAAAGACCAAGTAACTGCCACTCCACAATTCCGACCCTATTGGGACAATTTGGCCCAAACACATTAGAGTAATGGTGATCTTCCTTAGAGGAATCTACATACTGAATTTCGCTCCTTTATGTTCATAAATACGCGTAGACCTATTGGTCTCCTCTAATTTCCGCCCTAAAACTCCGACCCCAGCGGGCCAATCAAAACCAAACTAAATAGTGAAGGTTCACATGCCCATAGTAAACTACATTCAAAAAAGTTGAAGAGTTTCAACCTTCTACCTCAAAAAAATTCCGGAAATTATGAAGGGGACGGACGGACATTGTGAAAACAATAAGTAGCTCCATTCTTCCGCTACTTAATAACTACTGTATGAAGTTAATGCTAGAAGAATTGGATAAAGCTTCTAACTTAAATCTCTAAATTATTGAAAAATCCAGTTCTGTTGACAAAGTCAAAATTTCCTTCACAAACCTTCATGCCTTCGCGATACGTAACATGAACACGGGTGCATAAATGACGTAATACCATTAAAATCACGGCGTCTCTTGCGTTTCGTCAAAACTCGTAATTTTCGTTAATTTTTGTATTTTGAAAAGTTTCATAATAGCTAAACGATTACTAATGGAGATATCCGTTACTGTAAATAAGATTGTAAAATTTAGCTTTAGAAATGTTTATATTTAGTCTTTATACAGAATCGTTTTAGAGAATGCTCACATAAGTAAGGGAGAAGTTTCCATTGCATTCGATTTTTATTTTGAAAATATTTTCTATCCATTATCTTTTCCCAGATATCGAGTAAAATGATTGATCATATCTCTAGGAAATGGAAGTTGGCCAGATAATTTTTTTATAACTTTTCCGTTTGTAGTCCGTAGTTTTGGCAATAAATAACAGCGACTCACGAGAATTGATAAATCACTTTTGTATTATATGCATATAAAAATTCGAAGTTTTTATTTGTTTTTATTTTTATTAAATTTTAAATGCTTGTAATAATTAAATGTATTATTTACATTTCCTTTGTGCTCATGCTTGAAATTTTTACTTCTCTCGAAGAATTTTATTTTAAATTTCACATCAAAACGTTTATATTTTACAGACTAACTAAACACATGTGAATACGCCCGTAAATATTCCACAAAGACAAAAGTGACGTATACATTTTACTATAAATTCACAAAAGATATGAGTTCTAAATCTCCATGACCCATATGAAGAGACAGAGAGAGAGAGAGGCATTTGTCCACTTCTGGACGAGCTAATTTATAAGCTTTTCTTCGTAGTGGACTTGAGTTAGCGTGGTCCATTCTCGCGTTGCAATGGAACCACTTGCTTCCGATGAAGCAAACGAAATCGTTTCCAAGGCGAAGTAGCTCAAGTCGAATGGCTCATCCATCTCAACGCCAATCGATTTGTCGCCTCAGACCAATCCCCCATTCAATGTTGCCTTCTTCAGAAACGAATGGAGATGAAGATAAATGATGAAGAAACTGTAAAGGAGGCAACCGAGTAAAATATTATCGGCTACTTTTAAAACGAACGTTTTTCAAATATTTCTAATATTCGGATACTAGCCATAAATTTTTAAGTATTTTAAGGTTGTATAATGTAAAGTTTGTACATTTATGCCGAAAGAAATTTTGCTTCGCTTCTCTCTGGCTTTAAATAAATTTATCTTCTTCTATATATATAAAGAAGGATGTTTGTGTGTTTGTTTGTTTGTTTCTTATACATATCTACAGTTTTATTTCGATCTGGTTGAAATTTTGAATACATGACTTCAATGCATGAGGAAGGTCACTGTCTACCTCATATTTCGAAAAAATAATAATTATTGATAAAAAATCGATAGTCATGGTTATGGCAAGGCATATTTATGAGAAATATCTCATGACCAACAATGCAAGGCAAAGTTTGTGCAATATAGATAAATTTCAATTTGTAATAATGCATAAAATTCCTGTTATTCAGGCTTTTCATAGAAAAGAGAGTTCGTAATACTTAACAATTTCTTGAAAATGTTTAAAAATGATCAGTAACTGGAGATAATGGAGAGTTAGCAGACTATTGAGAAAGAATGGAAAGACGACAGAGGAAGCACTCCTTTAGCTGTATTGAGCAATTGGTAAGTATCTTTCAACTTAAGGAAAAATCCAAGTTTCATCAAAATCGGTTCAGTAGTATTCAAGATAAGGACTGATATAGCTAGGTGATAGTGAAAGGTTCATTGAAAGTCGGGTTTTCTTTATACTCTGTTTAATCTTGTTGTAGGCTACGGTTCAAAATTATATTGTCAAAGATTTAATGATATACATCTATTGACATTTAAAAATAGCATACTAAAATAAATAAATAAATCAAATTAAAAACTAAGTAAGTAATTTAGCTATTCTGAATTACGAAATTCATTACATGTATACGATTCTTATTTTTGAATTTCAATAAAAAATAATAACATTCAAATTAAATTATGAAACTGATTAACAATTCAAGTCACAACTAGGTAATATTAGTTTTTTACATTTTATGATATTCGTTATACGTGCATAGTAATAATTTTTCAGTTGTCATTAAATCCAATAGAAATTAATAAAAAGGAAATGTCATTAAATCCAAAAAAAAATTCAATCGAATAAAATCAAAAGCAAATAACATTATTTTTTCTCATTTTTAAATATTTATTAAATGTGTATAATTAATTTTTTTAGTTTTAAAATATAATGGTCGTGCAATAAGCCTCCACAACAGTCTGCCGAGGAAATTGAGCAATGTGGAAGGTAAAAAAGAAACCGACGAGCCATTTTCACTGAAGAGCAAGGTTTACATATAACAGTTGAGATGTGTTTTTGTGTTAGGTTATAACTGTCAAATTGACAGAGTTGACTTTATCACATTGTAACAGGACACATTGTGTTAGTATCGCCTTCATACTTAGAACGACCTTTTTACTTTTGGCGAAACTGTCAATTATCGCAGTCCTTTCAATTATCACAGTTCTGTCACAGATCAATTATCACAGTCGTACGCCGGGCTGTGGAATAAAATCAAAAGAAAGCTGTGTCTGACGCGAACTGTGGTGATCCGTTGTAACAAACTTGAGCTAGGAAAGAAAGTCAAGCCGTCTTTTTTCAAATCCATCTTTGTCTATGGTCCATTCTCATCTATGGTCATAAGTCTTGGGTAATGATCGAAAGAGTACCGAAATGAGATCCTGGGAAGTTTGGCAGGTGTTCCCTACTGGATAGAGTATTCAGTACCACTATAAGAAGTCTTTAGGTGTTGAACCGCTACTTCTTCGCATTAAGAGGGCTGAGTTCCGTCCGGGATGGCCACATGTACGGATGCCGCAACTGTCTTCCAAGTCGGTGGTCGCATAAGAGACCAAGAAGTTGGCCTAGAACTAGGTGGCTAGATTATATAGAGCATCTGGGTTCGAGTCGCTTGTATATTACCATTGGGTATTACGGAAAATCTCTAGCTCTGCCCCCCGCGACCTTAACGGATAAGCAGGTTTGTAAACTGAAAGTAAGAAAACATTTTCAGCTTCTATTTCTTACTGACAGCGACTTATTTACTATTGGCAGTCCTCTCAATTATCACAGTCCTACCACAGACGAAATTTTATAATTAAAATCGAATTTACAGATTCACCTGTTGTGGCATCGTCGTATGACGGGCTTTATTACTAGTTATTAATAATGAGCATAAAATGACGATGCAGTGATAGGCCATAAATAAGGCAGCGTCTATTGAAGAGGAAAAGGAGTCACACGTGTCTCCCTTGAACTCTTTATGAAACATCCAGACGACTAGCAAAAAATTATGTGCCTGGAAAGGAAAGAGAAAGAACGAGTATTGGTCAGAGAAACTCTGGAGCTAAAATAGAAAAATCTATACGGGCATTGGAAACATCTGAATAACGGGAGTTTCGAATACAGCAAGAGAGTATAAGAGCTTCTACGTCCTGGGCAAGAAAAACTTGGGTCTAAAGTATCCAGCAATGTTCCCCGGTGGTGAAGATGGATATCAAGAGGTAAATAAAGTCCCGGTATATCACGTAGAATTCCTGTTTTTCGTATTTTTCTTAGAATGGATAGCCCCTTCGCTGTGTGTTGTATTGATTGGGTTATTATTTAACCAATTTGGAGTTATAATTTAACTTCTGGAGATTGTTTTGCTTGCCTACAAGTATAATTATCCCGGGCAACGCTGGTTCCTCTGCTAGTTTACTATGAATTCCATAAACTCTACTGCAACTTCGATTAGATTTTTAAGCCGGACTTTATTTTTCTGTCTGCATTCAATTTTTTCTGTCTGCTTTTATTTTGATATTAAAATTGAGATAATGAAGCAAAATATTCACCATATAGTTAAAACGATTTTGAATAGGGCTAAAATGGTTGAAAGGAAAATAATTATTCCTATAATTTTAAAAGATTAAGTTATTAATTAATAGTTCCATTTGCTTAGGTAAATATTTTCTTTGGTAACTTCAGCTTAAACAAAATGTTGTGACACATTAGCTGCGTTAAATTATATAAATGCAGTAAATTACATGGAGAAGTTATTAAAGTGATGTGAAATTTTCGACATTCAGTTTTAATGTATTTATGCGGTTTGTGTCTCACGCAAGATGTATGGATGTTCTTATAGCAGCACATCATAACTCATAACGCACCATAACTCATTAAACTATTAGAATAAAAATAATATTAGATAGGTACAAAGGTAATGGCCGATTTTAAGATCTCTATTAAAAATAAAAAAGTTTATGATTAAGAAAATATTTATTCGTTAACATCTATTGTTTTTTCTCTACAAGGGATGGTTGGATTTTCGGTGGTAACAATCAAACTCTTGCAAATCAAATTGTTTTGGACGACCTTCTTTTGGCTTTACCTTTCAAACTCAAATTTCCACTTCTAATGCGCGAAAACCATCTCCTTCAACTTTTTTCACTCACTACACCATCTCTATGTACTCTTCTGAGAAACTTTACTGTGTGCTTGCATTGACACCTTTACGAAACTCAAAGAGTAAGACATGTCCAATGCGATCTTTAGATGGGTGAGTAAAATTATACAATCAGATTCTGAAAGAAAAAGTATAAATTACTTTGCAAGAGGCACAATTATAAGATTGCAAGAGGCACAATTTAAAAAATACTATCTAAAACTGTTTTTTTAAAAATCGGCCATTACCTTTGCACTAACCTGATATTTGATTAAATGAATAAAGATTAAGCTAATTTTTAACATTCCAAATATGTTTATTAAAATTATTGAAATTAGCAGACTTTGAAGAAGGTCTAATGATAGATAAATGTCTAATTCGTATAATTCTAATAGAAATAATAGCTTCAAATGCGAGAGATCATGATATAAAGAAGTCTGAATTTATTTTTAGAAAACTGATTGTTATCATTCAGTCGTTTTCAACTAGTAAATAATAAATAAAAATATGTAGCTGCGAGAGTAGCCATTTAAAGACGAAGTTGAGATTTCTCATGCCGATAATACAAACGTGCTCTATGGCAAAAGAAAAGTTAATTTGGAGAATTGGAAAGATAAAAGGGTTATCAGAATAAAATATTAAGGGTCGAGTAGCAAGAAGTCGCAAAACAAACATCAAAATGTAAAACTCGAACTGCAGCTATCGTTAGCGCTAGATTGCATTCTTGGAAAGAAAATGGAAGAAGACAAGTCACTCTGCTGAAACTATTCCAGATTCCTCCTGAGGAATGAATATATCATTTACTCTGACAGATTAAATTTTTCTCGGCATGTTAAATAATTTGAAAT
The DNA here is from genome assembly GCA_023313115.1 of Rhysida immarginata. NCBI lineage: Eukaryota > Metazoa > Arthropoda > Chilopoda > Scolopendromorpha > Scolopendridae > Rhysida > Rhysida immarginata. The sequence goes on from JAHWFO010003280.1 coordinate 302,304, forward strand.
TCACACACTCTTATATCTTGAACTTTGAAATTCTGTGGATAAGATGAAAACTATTCCTCAGTTTGTTTTTAAATATCATTTAAAAGTAGAATTGTTTTTTGATATGATAATTTCTTTTTCAAATTAGTAATTGGCAAAACAAACATAATATATGTCTGTTGCCTTATGCTTTACGACTATGTGGGCTCAATTTTTTTCGTTTTCGCGGTTTATTTTGAAAGAAAAAAACTTTAGTGATTTCTTATTTTGCAAGAAACAAACTTTAGTAGCTTTAGATGAGTAACATATTTCACTTTGGTGTGAATCTGTGAGGTACATGTTCGTGTATTCCCTTGTCAGAGCATCCTTCTGCTTATGCAACTCAAATAAATTCCATTTCTGTCCCACTAAACAATTTATATGAAAACGACTGACGGTTGTGTTTTGAGATATCATTTTTCAGAGAACCCTTTTAGTGTGCTAGGTCTCATTAGCTTCGGGTCTCCTATTATTAGCTATATATAGAGAGACTTTCGTCGATGACTCTCCTAAATCACCTCTACATCTTGGATGGACAGAAATGGAATGGCGTGGTTTTTATTATATTCAGCGACAAAGTGGGCAAAACGCCCATTATATTCACAACTTTTCATAATTGCATGAACCTAAATGATTATTGAGAACCTATACATTATGCAGGTTGTATCAAAATTATGAGAACTGGGTACTGCTCCAACCAGCCCTAAGGACATGTAGATAGCGTTAATGGTTCCATGTCCACGGTGGCGCAATTGGTTGGCGCATCTGCACGGTGAGCAGAAGGTTCCTGGTTCGATCCCAGGCTGTGGAATTTTCTTTCCTATTTTTCATCAATAATTATACAATAGCAGAAAAACCATTGGGATTGGAACTCCAAACGGTAACGCGTATATCTAAGCATATCTAGACGTTACTCCATCTCCTCATCAGCACTGCTACAGATGTTAGGATCCTAACATTTCGGATTTTTTTGGGCATGATTTTTTCATCATTATTTGTTAGGTCTCAATAATTCTTGTAGCATATGCTTTCAACTGATACGGTATTGTTGCGTTACGAATAAACTTTGCAGTTTGATGATAAATCAATAAAAATATTTAATTCTAAAAGTTATATGTTAATTTTTTTAATTCATCCACTATATCAATTGAAAACAGCATTACTGTATCAAGGTTTTTGATTGTAGTGGTAGTGGGTGTTAGGTTTTGGGGAAAATGTTAGTTTTTTTCTCAAAAATTGTTATTTCTCAGGAAAGGCTTGTAACAACACTGCTCCTCATCCTCATTTCATCCTTCTTAGGTAAATGTTACTCATTCTTATGCTATAGCTGATATTACTTTTATTTATGTTGTAAATCAAATTGTCTTGTTTATTCTACTAGCACATACAGAACAAGCTTATGTTCGAAACATCTGGGAGAATGTTATTATCAGTAGATATTTTTTATTACAATATTTCTGCCACATCTTTATTACAAACTATTTGCAGTGCCTATTTGACTGCACTTCCTTATATTTCTTTTTTTTCTTTTACATCAGCACTTTTAGAACTCTTAGAATAATTAAAATTCAAGCAATTATTTTGAGATTTTTGAAAGCCGCTCACGTGAATGCGATATTTCTTTCTTTTATCACGTACGGTGAGATTCTTTCCATAATCATTTAGTAGTCTCATGTTTTTTTTTAATAAATTCATATGCTAGCAGTTAGTAGATAATTTATCACCACATTCCGCTTTATATCCTAATATATTTCTTCTTTGAATTCTACAGAAGAATTCGTTTATTTAATGAATCCTGCTTTTCAAGGTTTTGAAAAATCTTTAATTGAAATGGCATTATTTTAAAAATATCATAACCATAATTAATTAGATGTCATACTATACCCCTGGCAATAAGTATTTGTTCATGATGAATAAACGAGTAGATATAATTGATTATAAAAAATAAAAAATAAATAAAGACATTTTTTATATTGTAATTTAATTCCATTGCTTTTGGAAACATTGTAAAAAAAAATAGTCCATAATGTATAAACAAGGGATCAGAAACAACTATTATTTATTACGTGCTATACAATTTTTAATAAATATACAGGGGTCTCGCTTAAAGTGAACTAACAGCCAACTTCTAAAATACAAATCGACAGAGTATTTTCAATAATAAACTATGAAAATTGAACATAGGTTGGCAAGACCCTGAAAAATCTGCCGTTTCGGATAGAGGATATCCTCTGTCAAAGTAAAGAAGATAATAGAGAATATCCTGAAAGTGATGAGTACTTTCAATAAAAGAATTATTGTATTTTTGTGTGACGGTTTTTACGTCTGTTCCATTTCAAAACAAAAAAACACAAAAATAAAACGACAATGTGAAAGTTAATTTTGAAATGTGTAATGGAAACCCCTATTTTTAATGGTACAGTCGAACCTCGATATCTCGAATTTCATGGAACAGAAAAAATTCGAGATAAGAGGATTTGATATAAGGAGGGTTCCATTTAAATCGAGACTTTTGGTTAATAAAGGTACTGTGAGAGTACAGACAGCAATAGGATAAATTGGCTCTTGTATACCACAAACGTCAGAAAGGTACACAAATGCTCAAAAATCGTGTATGTAACATACTTATCAAGGATATTAAAAAAAATTTCCTGAATTTTTTTCGTAATGCACGAGAATCGTCTAACTTTAATGGAAGTGAGGTGAAATTTCTTGTTTTCGTATGAAACTTCTTTAGAAACTTCTTAAATTTCTAATATACGGTATTTATTATCTGGTTCAGCTAAGAAAAAAATGGTACGTGTTGGCCAAACACAGCAAGATTTTAAAAAGTCCTTGTTGATAGATTAGTTGTGCCATGGAATCTAACAACGATGGGGCCCAAAGGATTCGGGAATGGTACAGTAAGCACTTTCCCATTGCCTTGGCATTGACAGGACTCATCAACCGATAAGCTCTCAGTGCTGATTGTTTTTTTCTTAGATGAATCGTAATATAAATGCCTAGCATTTTGCTGGCACACGAAATCAAAATTCCACATAACGAGGTTTTCTGCGAAAATGTTTTGAGATAACGAGGAAAATTTACATTGAATTAATAATGAAAATGCAGGGAAATAAAAATTCTCGAAATATCGAGGTTCGACTTGTATTTTCAGTTTGTAGACAACATTTGAGAAATGTTTTTTTCTTGGTGTTTTTTTAATTGATCCAACCGTTTAGGAGATAGAGGCAATGAAGTGTGGTATGTTTGAACTTACTTGAAGAAAAGGCAAAAAATAGACATTGTTCGTCAATTTAAACGAAAACATTTGCATTACTGCAAAAATGTTATGTTGAAATAAAAACATTGCTATCCTATTTTATAATCCCATTGTGTTTAGGAACAATATTTGTTTTTTGTATTTTCATTTTATAGCACTGCCAAGTATCCGTCGTTTGTAAAAAAAAATATATGGAATCGAAATTTAGACTTTACCAGCTGGACTTTACTTTGTTGCGAACCATTCATCCGCGCCGTTATAGAATGCTCACTGGAGATATTTCGTGCCCCGTCCTTCACCGATACGATAGTCCTCCTCAGAAGGGAAATGCTCTAATAGGCGATTGTCGTATTAAGTTACTAGACTCGCTAACCAGATAATTATGTCCATATTATTTACTGGAACAATTGCCATTAGTATTTAAAGTTTTTATGAGAAGATCAAATCCGATAAAAACAAAACAGTTCTAATAAGTTTAATAAGAGGTTAGTTCTCGGTCCTCAGCACAATTTCTATTACGATTTAGGAGGGTCCGTTGCTTTTCTTTATGACGGCAATTTTAAACAATTGTCTTGTATACTAATGTCTGATTAAAACCTCTGTTCCTTCTGGAGTTCCCACAACTTACCTCCTTTTCACTGCTTTGTATTCGTTCTTTGACTTCCTGTTTTTTTAACCGACGTCAAAAAAGGAGGTCATCAATTCGACTCGTATATATGTAATATTGTTGGAATTGCACAATTTTCGTATATGTTAGTCTATGCGGGCTTCTAAACAAGTGTGCCAAATTTCATATGTGTGTATTGTAAAGCGCTTTTTAAAGTGGGGACAGTTCAAGCGCAAAGGCTAGGTAGCAAAAGTGAGGTGGTGGCAGAATGAAAAGTTTTCTCGAATATAAGGCAAGGGACAAAAAAAAGGACTAAGTAAAAACGAAATGGAGTTAGTAATTAACTGCAGATTGCTATTTTAAAATAGCAGAAAGGAATCCCAGTTCCCGCTAATCAAATTCAGGTAAAAACCCTTAATCAAAACGAAATCCCCGAATAATATATTTTACTAAGGCAATATCGAAATAATTGTAAAGACTGATTCCAAACAAAAAAATTGACGCTTTATTGCTTTACACATGCAAAGAGAGTTAAAGACATAAACAAAATGAGCATATAATCTCCGCCAAAGCTGGGTACCAGAGTCCCGTAGAAGTGAATTGACGAAACTTGAGACGGGGCAGAGTGGGCCGAGAGAGAGATGACGAAACGGATTTTAGTCCAACATCAATCTTGTTTGGAAGTTATTCGAAGAGGGAAAAAAAACAACCACTCGTCGATTTTGCTTATGTAGTGGTTGAAAAAAAAATCTTCTGTGGTAAAGGTCATCCGCCGATCAGAGTGTGCGCCCTGGAAAAATAAAGAAAACAAAAAGCAAAGAAAGAAAGAACACGAAGAGCAAAAGGAACGGATGATTATAGTGCAGTAGAGTCAATTAAGCTAAATAGCTGATGTTGGTAAATAAAAAAAAAAAAATGGAATACTTAAGGGAAAAATGGATAGACGTGGGATGACATGGGAGAGACGGCAAACTAAAGTACTGGACAAAAGGTGTGGAGAGGAACGATGCAAGGGCAGGGCGGATTCACACTCCGGACCGGAACGAGGCTCTAAAATAAGAATAAGTAAAGAAAAATTCATGAAAAGTAAAGACGAATGGTCATCTGGAAAAACGGAAAGGCAGGTGAAACAAACAAAAAAAAAATCAGTCTACGAGGCGAAACCCATATCCGCAGGTGAAACTCATTCGTAAGTGCTTGGAGAAAAAAAAACCCACCGTCCAAGATGAAATTACATTACGACTTAAAAGGTCCGCAAATGAGAACCAGCTGAAACCAACAGGCGACGGGCGATGGCTGCGCTTCACTAAAAGTATCTCGAACGATCCTACCGTTCCGGGAGGTCTGGGATAGTAGAACGCACCAAAGCAATGTCAAATAGAAAGAAGAGCATGGGCTTACCGAAGGCCAACCATGAGGGCGATCAATAATGAAAAAGAATTTCTATCGTCTCACAAAAGACCCCGATCCAAGGTGAGGACATCAGAAAGCAATAATATTGGTTAGGAAACATCATATCCAAAAAGCTAAGGAATCCATCAACAATTTCCCAATTCAGATGGCTCACAGGACGGGCTGCTGAGGGAAGTGACTAGTTGATCATTCTTCCGATCTGACCTAGTCAGAGACGAGTGCCCAACTAACTTGAAAACGATCAGCGGCCTCCAAAAGAAATGACCTCGCGAGCTTGGCACGAACTCATAGCGTGAGGATAAAACAAAAAAGAAAAAGTGTAAAAATGCGCCTATTCGTAATATAGAATAAAGAACAAAATATAATAACAATAGTAAGGAATTAACAACTTCGAAACGGTGAACATTTCCAACACCTCCTAAAGATAAGGCCTGAGCGCGAAAACGTCATACAATATTACATCATCATACGAGGTTATGTTTAATCGCATTTCTACCAATAATAAGCCCTAAATTTTATCTTCGCATGATGATGTAACAATGTATGACGTTTTCGCGCTCAGGCCTTATCTTTAGGAGGTGTTGACATTTCCCAAGTTATGCTTCTTATTCATAACACGTTTCCGTTAAGGAACCTTGAATCTTAAGGCGACGGAGAAATTTTACCGAAAGTGATATTCATAACATTTGTTTCCGTTGCCTTAATTTGTCCGGTGTCTTAAAATCATTTCCTTCCGCTGACCACAAGCACGAGAGCTTCGTAAAAAAATGGACGACTAGCGTGTATCGTAGTGCGTGAAAAATTATTACCTGTGTTTGGAGACATTCTCCAGTTTATAATTATTATTATTAAAGAAATAGGCCTTTTTTCCTTTTTTTTTTTAGATTGAGTTTTGCTAAGGAATTGGCCTAGCAAAAAACTTCCAATTATCATCATGCACCCCCCTAACATTGCTGCTGCGTTTTCGGAATCCATGTTGGTTGCAGTAATGGATCATGGGAGCAAGGAAATTTAAGGCATGGGGGGAATCGTAAATACCGACAAAGATTAAGGCAAAGGAATATCCTGTCGAAATATCCCCAATTTTTTTTCCTTGGACCTCGTGCAGCACGGAATTCCCGTGACGGAATGTCCTTTACGGAAATTAGTTATGAATACCAGGCATTAAACTTAAATATTCGCAAAGAAAAACTTAAAAATAAAGATTTGAAATTAAATATTAAATAAAAATATATTTGTGGAAGAAAAGGAAAAAAAATTAATATTTGCAGAACTTTTAAAGGCCTTTTTTTCTGAAAATATCATTATATACAAAAAACAACGCAATGCTAATAGATAGGAAAACCCCGAGGTAACAATACTGATAAACATTGACGCATAATTCTAAAGATACGCGAAATAGGATAAAAATTATCTTTTATTTGATAACGTGAGAACCTCAGCACGCCCCATAGGAAAATTGCTAAATTACCGCAAATGAATATCTCCTTTTCAACCGGCGCTATTAGAGTTTAAACTTCAAAAATCATGCAAACACTAAGCAAGAAGAATGTCTTATTTACTGCACCATAAATTTGAGTGAATAACGTTTATGTCCCGAATTCGGGTATAAATCTGGCCAGACTATGCATACTGTATGAACTGTCAGGGTTCTGTTAATTGAACTTTTGATGCGCGTAATTAGGCAGGGAAAATGACGCTTAGGCGCATCAAAGCGTCGTGTAGGCCATTTAATTAGGAGGGGGCTAATTTAACCTCCATAACTCTTTATAGCAATTTCAAAAAACAACGGTTAACGAAGAGATTCGAGTGAAAGAGAGAAAGTGGGAGGCCAGGAGGATTCTAAGCCCCGAAACTAACCACCGAATGCTGGAACGGTAATCGCTACAAAAGAGTGTAGCTCTAAAGTAGTCACGGAATAGTGACTACAGCGGAAAAATTGATAACAGGATGAAAGGATTCATGACCAAGAGCCGAAGGAGGAAGGCGTCAAAGGAAAAAAATTTTGATCTCATTTACAGCTCAAGTGGCGGGATCGCTACAGCATTATGTATGTTTGTCCACGTATTTCTAAAAATTTAGAATTCGAATTACATTAATTCTTTTTTTATTGGATTAAGTATCTTTCAACTTAGGGAACAGTCTAAGTTTCATCAAAATAGGTTCAGTAGTTTTCAAGATATGAACTGTTAAGTGTGTACCAATCACTGGATAAACAGGTCGTCGGTTTTTTTTAACCGACTTCAAACAAGATTAAACAGAGTATATAAAAACCGATTTTGATGAAACTTGGATTTATCCCTAAGTTGAAAGATACTTGATCCAATAAAAAGGAATTAGTGCAATTCGATTTCTAGTTTCTGAGAAATACGTGGACAAACATGCATACATACATACATACATACATACATACATACATACATACATACTTACATACACACATTTATGAAAATTGGCATACTTGTTTAGAAGCCCACTTAGACTAACATATGAATATTGTGCAATCCCAACAATATTGCATACATACGCATCGAATTGATAACCTTTTTTTGGAGTCGGTTAAAAAAGGAGGTTATCAATTCGACGCGTATGTGTGTAATATTGTTGGAATTGCACAATATTCATATATGTTAGTCTATGTGGGCTTCCAAACAAATATGTCAAATTTCATAAGTATATGTATGTATGCATGTTTGTCCACGTGTTTTTCAGAAACTAGAAATCGAATTGCAATAATTCTTTTTATATTGGATTAAGTATCTTTCAACTTAGGGAAAACCCCAGGTTTCATCAAAAATGGTTCAGTCGTTTTCAAGATATGGACTGATATAGCTAGACAATAGTGAAAGTTTCATTAAGTCAGTTTTTAGCACATTTTCGTAGAAATGTGCTTATGTGATCGGTTTGTCCAGCTATCTGTCCGTAGACACAATTCCAACTAAGCATTGCGTTGCAATAGAGAGAGTGCAAGTATTGAATTGCTGGAAGCCACGAATTATCCTTGCATTGAATACATAGGTTCGGCTCTGTGTGTATATAGAATAAAAATCAAAAGAATATTTTTATTCATAAGGAATTTATTATTTATTACGATAACTTGAAAATGAATTAACTTTTTCACACAGTTTTTACCAATCCATTAATATGGAACAGAGCACGAACAAGTTCGAACGTGAGATAGCGTGAATAGGTACGTGCACTAATAGCACGTGCTCTAATGGTACAATTATGATACCCCCTTAAAAATTTCGTATACCCAGATATGGCATGTAATATACCAAACAAATCGTGGCAACGTTTCAGAACGAATATATAAGAGTAACAAATGATAGCAGATATTGGTCTAGTGACACGTGTACGTGTAAGAATGTCTCATAAATGAATATAACGAGTAAATAATGATAATGGGAATTGGTTTAGTAGCAAGTGCCCTAATGGAACCATAATATACCCTATGGGTACTGTTGTAACTTTCAATGCTAAGATATGGCATGTAATATATCAAACAACTTGTAACAACGTGTCATGACTGAATATAACGAGTAAATAATGATAGTGGAATTGGTTTAGTAGCACTTGCCCTAATGGAACCATAATATACCCTATGGGTTCTGTTGTAACTTTCAATGCTAAGAATGGCATGTAATATATCAAACAACTTGTAACAACGTGTCATGACTGAATATAACGAGTAAATAATGATAGTGGGAATTGGTTTACTAGCACGTGTTCTAACGGTGCCATATGGTACCCTATGGTACTGTTGTAACTTTCCATGCTAAGATATGGCATTTAATATATCAAACAATTCGTAACAACGTGTCATTAGTGAATATAACGAGTAAATAATTATTGTGTGAATTGGTTTAGTAGCACGTGCTAATGGTATCACATTGTGCCATGTGGTACCGTTGGAAATTTAAATGCTAATATATGACATGTAATATATATCAAAGTGTCATGAGTGAATATAACGATAATTAATGGTACTCGGAGTTATTTAGCAGTACATGTTTAATGGTACTATATGTTACCTTTGGAAACTTTCAATGCTAAGGTATGGCGTGTAATATATCATCCAACTCCTTACGCGTTTTTAGACCTATCTTTATCAATAGCTTATTGTTATCAAGAGCATATTGCTGTTTGGCTTGATAGTGTCGAGAACTAATTACTGTGAGATATATTGCTAATTGGTAGTAGTTAATCGCTTGCTTTAATAGTAGATGATAACGTAGAAACACTTTAGTAATTGAATATGGAAATATAATAGATGCTTACACATAACCCTTCAGCAATTGAGGCTCTCTTCGTTTAACATTATGTGGGTATGCCTACAAATAAAAGAACTTTTACTTTTTCAAATATAAAAAGAATAACTTCACTTTCCATTTCACCTTTCAGTTGTTCAAGTTTATACACTTAAATTCTCTCTTTATATTAGTTTACTTAAACAGTACTTTACAATTTAGTTTTCATATTTATATATTTTCTCTAAAGTGTTTTAAAATGTAGGTTAAATCTGTTTCCATGTATGATGCTAAACACGAAAATGTGCTCCCTTATCCGCTTTGGCGGAAAATTGTTCTTGTTTTATACTCTGTTTAATCTTGTTTATACTATCTTTAATCTTGTTATTTATTCTTTAAATGTATTCTGCTTGTTCTTTTTATCGACGGTTTCACTTTTCTAGGTAGCTTTTTTCCTATAAGTTGCAGGCCTCCTTTTAACCTAACTGTCTTGAGGTTGTCTTTTTTGCATTGTTTGGGTTCTTCGCTCGTTGGTTGGCCTTGCCTATCCAATGAGCGAATGGAATATTTGCTATCAACAAACGTACATGGCGAACTTTTCTATATCTAATACATCACCCGCATTCGCCACAACACAATTTAAATCCAACGTTTCCTTTATTTTAAATATAAAATAATTTACAATTTTAGGAAAACTATAAGTCTGGTCCCGCTCTATATGAAAAACGAAGCGTGCATGGTCAAGCTGGTATCAATCTGCGCAGGAAGGGAAACTGAAATTATTCTAAGATGTCTGCTTCATTACCTGCATTTGAACTTCCCACTAAAGGAAAAATGCATAATAATTTTTAGTAACAAAAGATCACGCATGTTTTATTTATTTATTTATTATTATTATTATTATTATTATTATTATTGATTGATTGATTGATTGATTGATATGATACCATTGGGAAAAAGAACGAAGTTAAAGATTTAAGTATTTTATTTAATTATAACTTATTATCTTTTACCCCGCATATTGATAAAATCATAAGAGATTTCTCCCGTCGAATTGGCCTCCTGAAAAGGCTTACCGCATTTTTCAAAAATCCATTAACTATGATAAAGTTATTTATTTCTATTGTAGTTCCTGAAGTCACATTTGGCGTGTTAATTTGGTTTACTCATCAAACTCAAAACTTTTTACTATCATTGTTAATATTTTTCTTAATGTCCTTAAGGGGATTGTTTCTGGGAGTGTTTGGATGACCGAAGTTCTGTCTGTCATCTATCGGGCTGTCAGTTCCTAGAAAAAGTCATCATAGGGCTTTAATAACTCCTAGTATGAGGACAAATATTGGTGAGATTACTCCTTTTTATAAACTTGTTACTTTGTATAATAGAATCCTTTCTCATAAAAATGTAGACATTTTTAATGACCCAACCAATTCTATTTTTAAGATTTTAAATATCTGATTTTGATTTATTTGTTCCGAAATGTAATCTTTTTCTTTTGATTTCTTCTCCCGCTTGGGTTTTATCACCTGTAGGGGCAGTTTGTATTTGCTTGTACATTCTGATCTGAATAAATTAAATTAAATTAAATTAAATTAAATTATTAATAAATATATGATTTATTGTATATGATAAATCTGGTCAAGAGATGGCGCCAAAATTAGTAACTTCGACGATTTAGGTTTCAATTTTGAAAAATATAGACCTTTTTTTTCTAAAGTTTCGTGTATTTATCCGCATCGCGGCGCCATATGTTCGAATGCCAGCTATGGCGAACGGAAGTCGGCCTCCTAGCGGTAAATTATGGCAACTCCACCCCGAAAAATTCATTAGGAAGCTAAAACCTTCCTGAAGGATGGCCGGCAATGACATCGAATTAACGTGTTTTATTTCTTTGACGATTATCATTATTTTTTGGTTTCAATTTATTTTGTTTTTGCAAAAATAGCTATAACTTCCACCTCTATAGACCTTTTTTTTTAAAGTTTCGGTATTTATCCGCATCGCGGCGCCACATGTTCGAATGCCAGCTATGGCGGACGGAAGTCGGTTTCCTAGCGGTAAATTATGGCAACTCCACCCCGAAAAAAAGGTCTATAGATAAAAATGATCGCAATAACATTATCTGCGAATTATATTTTCATAATGAATCAGAATGTCACAAATATAACAATTTACTTTTGAAGAGCATTGTAATAATATTCAAATAATAGTTTCCAGGTTTTTTTTATAAAATAATTATCCAAAGAGAAAAGTTTTTTTTTTTCTCACGGTGAACTGGTAAAACCATAATCATAGAAGGGAAGTAGTGAAACTCCCTTATGCTTATACATCGACATAGAAGAAAATAATTTATTATTACTGAAGATGTAATGCTTATCTGAAACCAATTGTTGTATACATTTCTTTATTAGAGTTAAAAGTATACTATAAAATTTAGTTTGCAATTTTATATGAGATATTTGTAGAAAAAATTGCAACCGAACATTAAATGTGCAGTCACTCCAAATTGTCTCAGCGGGAGTTTTGTGAAACTGTGGCGCTGCTGCAGTTTTGGCTCCAATCACAGGAATTGTTTTGCAGTTTGGGTCGTTTATTTAATTTGATTTAAAAGATATTGTAAAACAAATATTATTTATTTTTTCTTTGTTATGTAGTTAAAATAAATTGTTAATGAAAGTAAGTATATTTATAAAATAAATTGAATAAAAAAAATCAAATAGATGCATAATCATAGTTACTCTCATATCATGAGTATGGTACACAAAATGTTTCTTTAAATTTATAATTAATTTATTAAAAAAAAATATAAAAAAAACAAAAAAAAAACTGACTTTTTGGCTACAGTGAAAATGATAATAGGGGCTTAGAAGACGTCTTATATAAAGGGGGGTGGGGGGAAGAAAAATGTAGGGAGGGAAAGCCAAAGACACTGAAAGAAGCTGTAGAAAGCCTTTGACAAATTAGAGAATAGCTGGAGGGAGAGGGTAGTGGGGGAAAGGTAATGAAAGAATGATGCCTTTGTGAAGGTTAATGTCATTATAGGGAATTGAATTTCATGAGAAAAGGACTCGAATTGTTTCTTACTTTTTTGTTATGTAAGTTGTTATGAAGAATATAAAGACTAACGTCCTATAAGGAGTGGCCACGAGAATTTAAGTGTTTAGCGACTGTATTTTGTATTTTATAGTTTTTATTTTCTGGCTAGAGAATTGAGCAGAGATGTTTGTAATGCAGTGAAAAGTAAAACAAATAAAAATTTTGCAAAATTGCAAAATAAATACACAATTGAATTTTTTTTTTTTGATATGTTGTCATTCATTTTAGAGTTTATTATTTTGTAAATAAGAGTTAACAGGAAAATAATCTTGGAGCCAAAACAGCAGTGGCGTCATCATGCGGTGGAACGTAGAGAACTACGGAGTTTCACTACTTTCCTTTTATGATTATGGTAAAACTAACGCATGTGCATTTCGATTTTTATTCATTCTTTACGGGACCAGGGTTTAATAATTTCCAACGTTTTAGGTTAAATCCTAATAAAAACGAGACTAACTATTTATATTCCAACCAATGGATATTTTTAAAGTCACGACATTGCATTTGTAAATTCTTGAAAGTCTTGAAAATTCTTTCTATATTAACTTCAGGATTTGTAGGGATTTTCTATGGGCGTGCAATGTTGTTAAAATTAGTAATGCCAATAGAGCACAGATGCATTTGCTTCTGAGGCTTCGTATCATTTGCATATATTGGTATCGTGTTTTACATGGGTTCTTTGACCAATATACAATAAGAAATGGATGATCCTCTGAGCGCTTCCCGGCGACATTCCTTCACATCTGAATTGAAATTTGCAGAGAAGACCTTAAACGTTCCATGTCATCCATCATCATTTCCTCTGAAAACCTGTCTTCAAAAGCCGTAATTGCTTCTGCATAATTAAAATGCTCGGTTTTTTCGTCCTCACTTTCCTAAAGCTGGCGGTTTTATCGAAATCCTTTGAGTAAGATCAATGGCTCTTAATGTTATGCGAAAAGAAAGGAACGAAAAAGTGCTGATTAGAGACACCTTATGCAAAAAACTCCTGTAGACGTTAAGTAATGTACATAAAGAAACCTGTAATTAAATCAACGCTGATTTTCGAAACTATGTACATTTTTAATTTGTAGCGTGATTATTTCTTAGAGAGTTAGTAATCTTAACCGATTGAACATTTTCATTTCAAAGAATACTATTATTTTTTTTATAAAAACATTGTTTCAAATATTTTAAATGGTAATAAAATTCGTAGAAATTACATTAATGTGCGTTTTTTATTTATAATAAGCAAAAAAAACAACTTTTAGTTCTAATAAAGGAATATTGGAAAGTTATTTTATTTTTTATCTTAGATAAATATTGTATGGTTTATAATATTACTTAATTTCTTATTTGATTTTTCTTTTATATTCTTGTTGTAAAATTTGTATAATAAATAAATAAATAAATAAATAAATAAATAAATATCGAGACAAAGATGGTTAATGATTTTGCGCAATTTACAGGTCGCTCAGAACACTTCAATGAATTCCTGGTGGATATCAACATTGGTTTAATAATGGAGAGGTTTCTCAACAAGTAGTTGGAAATACCTGTGTGCATGCGCTTAAATTTATTTATTTATTTTCTAAGCACTCCGTGGGAGTAAATACATCCGTTTAAGCATGCTCATTATAACTAAATTTATATGAAGGATGAGAAGAGTAAACTAAATAATAAAACAAAAAAAACAGTAATAATAATAATAATAATTTAATTTATTTAATTTATTCAGATCAGAATGTACAAGCAAATACAAACTGCCCCTACAGGTATAAAACCCAAGCGGGGAAAGAATTCAAAAGAAAAAGATTACATTTCGTAACAAATAAATCAAAATCAGATATTTAAAGTCTTAAAAATAGAATTGGTTGGGTCATTAAAAATGTCTACATCTTTATGAGAGAGGATTCTATTATACAAAGTGACAAGTTTATACGAAGGAGTAATCTCACCAATATTTGTCCTCGTACTAGGAGTTATTAAAGTAAGACACTTATGACGACTTTTTCTAGGAACTGACAGCCCGATAGATGACAGAACCTCGGGCATCCAAACAGCTCCAGACACAATCCTCTTAAGGACATTAAGAAAAATATTACCAATGATATTGGAAAGAGTAAACATATTTATAAATTTTATATTGAGATCATGCTTGTTATATTTTTTTGAGAGAAAATTTAAAAATGAAAGAAATTTCTTTTGTAGGAGTAAAAAGTTTTGAGTGTGATGAGTAAACCAAATTAACACACCATATGTAACTTTAGGAACTACAATAGAAATAAATAATTTTATGATAGTTAATGGATTTTTGAAAAATGCGGTAAGCCTTTTCAAGAGGCCAATTCTACGGGAGACATCTCTTATGATGTTATCAATATGCGGGGTAAAAGATAAGTTGTAATTGAATAAAATGCCTAAATCTTTAACTTCATCTTTTTTCCCAATGATATCATGACCAATCTTGTACTCAAAAATAAAATTTGTTACTTTCCTGGAGAAAGAAACTACGTGCGATTTGCTCGAGTTAAGACTTAATCCGTTCGATTTAGACCAGGAGAGAATTGAGTCCAACGTTTCTTGCATTTTAATACAGTCTTGCCAACTGTCAATGTACGAAAAAATTTTAAGATCGTCCGCATACATTAGAATTTGAACATCATTAGTTGGTAAAGAAGCTATTAGGTCTGCAGAGTAGATATTGAATAGCAGCGGTCCCAGGGGAGAACCCTGAGGAACACCACTATTGATTTTACCAAATTTCCAGAAATTATTTACAGGATAAAGCATAAAATATCTATCAGTTAAAAAGGAGCGCATCCAGGATAGCATATTTAATTGGAATCCCATAATCTCTAGTTTCTGGAGAAGAAGGTCAATATGAACCTTATCGAAGGCTTTAGAGTAATCCAAGTAAATTACATCCACTTGATGACGAGTATCAATAGCTTTCGACAGGTAAGAAGTTAACACAGCAAGATTAGTTTCGGTCGATCTGGCCTTGCGGAAGCCGTGCTGAATATCAGGAAGATAAGGATCAACAAATTTTGAAAGATGATTAGCAACGAAGGTTTCGAGAATCTTTGCAGGAAAAGAGATAAGTGCAATAGGTCTATAATCTTTCGGTGTGGTCGGTTTCACAATTTTAGGGATAGGAAGAATAAAAATAGTCTTCCAATCGGTAGGATAAGTACCTTGCGACAGAGAGAGGTTTAAAACGTCACATAAAGGGTTGCAAATCGCGTGAAGACAGCCCTTGAAAATATAGTCAGGGAAGCCGTAATAATTATAACATTTGGAGGCAGACAGGGAGTTCCCAATGGAGAGTAATTCAGAAGTTGTCAAAGCGGGTGCATTAAATTTCACCTCCACTCTATCCCAGTATTTCGGAAGATTCTGAATGTTAACCTCAGTTATCTCACTACCTGCAAAATTCGACTGAAAATAGTCCAAAATATCTGTTTTCGATACCAATTCACCATTGTATCCTTGACGGAAGCCGTTACCCAAAAGCTTCTTGGTCACGCTCCAGAATGAGGCCGGAGAAGAGTTCAAGGAATTCTCGACACTTCTATAGTAAAGGTCATAATCAACTTTACAAGCATGTTTATAATTTTTTCTGAGTTTTTTAAAGTCATTATAATAAAGGGGATCTGCAGTCTTTTTCCAAAGCCTATGCTTCGCAGTCTTCAAGTGCCATAATTTGATAGTATCCTGGCGAATCCAGATTGGGAATCTGTGTAATTTATCATTTATGCCAGTTTTGTTCGATTTTGGGACAAAAATATTAATAGCAACCAAAATGGTATGAATAAGAAAATTCCATTTGTCATCCACCCCATCTAGGGAGTAAAAATCATCCCAGTCATAATTGGCAAGATAATTATAAAGACCAGAATAGTCGCCTTTCCTAAAATTAAAAGGAGACCCATTCGAATCGATATAACGTTTCTGGAAGGTGGTGTTAACGCCAGAAATAAGAAGGACAGGATGATAAACATCAGGTGACACTGGCAGTTTCTTACTTGCAGTAACGTTAACATTAAAATTGGCGAACACCTTGTCTAGGGACTCCTCTCTCGCATTAATCACAAGATTGAAGTTTGAGAGACCCGTTTCGTTGCTCCAAAATGAGGTCGAGCGTTGCAAATAATAATAACAATAATAATAAGGAGAAGAAGAAAAACGTCGAATTTTTTGTTGAGTGAAGAGTCTCTTTGGAGAAAGCGATGGAACCAAGATTGCCATATAAGAACAGATTTGTAACACTAAAATTATCACTGATTCGACTGATGATGTTTGCAGGAAATGTCATATTGCAGAGGGAACCATCTAGCACGTCATATACATTTGCAAAATACTTCACGCAGACATAACCAGGTTGTCAACATCATACATTATCATCTAGATCCATAAGCTTAGGGGCTTAAACACTCCGTATTATAAAATAGTGTAGACACTGTCTTAGAGAACAAACACAAATTATCTTTTGATAGAGATATAATTACGGGCAAAAGTATCCCTCATAACAGGACTTACGTACTTGACATTTCCGCACCAAATACACAATTTACAAAAGACCTACATACACAAAATCACTAGGTATTCAGATTCTGCGCATGAAATAAAACGACTTTGGGGAGTCAACCGAGTACACATTGTTCCTATCGTTATTTCTGCCTTTGGGGTTATTCTACACTCAACACACCAAAGCCTCTTAACATTGAATATAAACCCACGCCTATGCAAACCTTACAAAAAGCCACAAATCTAAACATTTGTCACGTGGTAAGGCAATTGCTAAACTCAAACGTTAATACTGCAAACAACACGTAATATTTCCCTTCCTTACATGTGAGCCCATGTGACCTTTTCTTGGGACGCCTCTGGCACTTAGCATTCGGATTTGGTCTAAGTTTGGTTTTTCCAAAACAACAAATTGTAATAACTACCAATTCAATTCCACCTCTTCAATAAACTTCTGGGAAGAAGGAAGAACGGATAAGTTCGTTTTTGACCATAGCTCTAGTCCATTTTAGCAGTCCGAATGAACAAAAGTCATAGGAGCTCAGTCGAGTAATTTTGAGTGTGTCTGTGAAGGCGATAACGATGGTTCGTTGTCGGTTGATTTTACGGTCTGGCTGGATGCTTTAATCTTTGCAATGTGGCTCATCTCGCAAAAACGGTATTCAAAGGTTGTCTTCGTAGTAAGCTGCGGTAACGTTTGCTTTTCTGGTGATCAAGCTAGCAATAAGTTTTCTGGCAATAATCACATCTTGAAAATATACTTTGTGCTTGGATATTGGAGAAGCAAGTGGAGCATTGCGTGCTGCTTAATACAATGCCAATAGAGTTCTCTATATATCGGATCATCAGTAGATCATCATACAGGGTTACTTTCAGTTGCGTTCTCAAAATTGCACTCAAGAGCACGTAACTTTAAAAAGTGAGAAGAATTAGAGCATCTTTAAAATATACTCAAAATGTTTGCATCAGAAAATGTTAAAATATTTCTCTACTGACATAGAGACTCGATAGTGGAATATATTTGTCTTTGAAATGTTCTTCTAGCTGCCAACAGAGACGGAAATGGACTCAAACGCTACTGAAGATGAAGTGGAATGTTTATACTGTAAAAAATGAACGTAGTATTTGCATACAGTAACATCAGAAGTAAAGTAAAAAGCTCCTCGTTTTGAATCTTGGTAGCTCGGTGATAATAGCATTTCCAAAAACTGATCATGGATCACTGGACAATAAAAATACTGAAGGAAGGACAATAATTGGATATTATAAACACTGAAGAAAGACAACAGGTTTTAGAAACGGAATATCCAATGTCAGAACTCTAACAGACAAATTAAAAAATGGTTTCCCTAAAATGATATTCCGTCGTCGGTGTCAGTGGAATAGTTCCGATCAGTATCATTTCACTACGAGAAACATTAGTTGTTCAATCAGCATTGAGAAAGAGCTTCCAAACGTGTCTATAAAGCCTCAGCAAAACTATCTGCCTCAGCTTGATAAAATTTTTGGTACAATTTGTTAAGTGGGGAAACAATTCTTGCCGATCGATATTTGAAATTTATAAAATCTGACCAAAATTTTAATGAGAGCAAAAGTACTAAATTTTAAAGTATTTAATGAGAGCAAAAGCTTTGTATTTCATGATACTAGAATAAAAGGGGTTTCAGAAAATGAAAGGCGAGAGGAAAAAAGACGAGTTCATTTTGAATGAGAAAGGGCCAAAGTTTGTTCGACACAAGTTCCAGCGCCTTGCAATGGATCAAATATTATTTCGTTATATATTGTACGTGTGGATATTTAATAATTTATTAATTCCGTGTCGTGTAAGAGGATTATTAGGGAGCGCATGTCATCACATAAACATGTTTCCGCTTATCCAAAATTAAGTAGAGCTACTGTAACGTGTAAATCGCAGAGGCTATTATAGCTGGCGCAGTGGAATAATAAGGTCACGGAACAAGGGAAGGATGTAATATAAATTAAACATTTATTTAATAAAACCTAGGAAAGTAATTAAGGACAAATGCAGATTCATCACATAAACCCTTAATTGAAATAATTTCCATTTAAAAGTAAAGATAACACATCCGCTCCGCTTAATGTCTAAACATACGTTAACAATAAGCAAGATAAAACAAACCATGAATATGGAATCCAAGAAGTAACAACTCGTTACTACATTCAATTGAAAATCAATTACAAATATTGCATCAAAACAAGGTCACTTAACTAGCAAACGTTTAAGCTCATTAACTTAGTACATAAAGGAATCACCTCTAACAATGAAGCCTGGCTCGCTTCAATTCCAATCCAAAAACATAATTCAACATCAAACTCTAACTTAACGCTAAGTGACAAAATGATACAGAGGCTTAAACACTAAAATAAGCTTATCACTATAGTTCCAAATAGAGCGCCGTTTTGCTTAAGCGACACAAAGTAAAATACTAATGGCGACCAGCAACTATGTGTATAAATATCAATTATAGCAATAGTCACGAGAGTACGCGTTCAGAGTTTATCATTCTGAAAGTCCAATGAAAAAGTCCGTGAACTGAAACGGAGACACATTGGCGTCCGTAAAAACATAAAGCTAACTAACATCTCTCACACAATTAGCTATCCACAATCCAACGCACAACGTGGACTAATTAAAGTCAATGTTCGGGAAATGTTCTTAGCCTAATACATTACCATGTGCTAATACAAATGTCGGTCGCACAGGATACCGAAAACCACGCACAGAAAAAAGTATAAATTAACTAGGCTATGACTTAAGAAATACGCCCACTACAATTAACCATCATAATTACAGCAATGACAGGATAACTACGAATATGCCGAGCCCCTCGCAGAACTACGACGTACATAAGAAAATCCATAACAGTTCTCTATGTAAGCGGCCATTCCAGCCGGCCATGAACATTCCACTTCCATACCTTCGCTCAAATCACGGTGGTAGAAATCGTGGAATATCGAACTTATGGCTCGAGCATTATTTTGAACTAAACATACTGTACTCACGAGGAATGTGGGATAGGACGCTATCGTTTTCACAACGACACTCGGTGCTTCCCGACCGCTCGAATTCGCACGGGTGACTGCGCAGTTACTCTCTCGCAGTCGTGAAGTCGAACTCGCCGCCCACGGAGCTTCTCTGCAGGGCACTTTCACTCCCGCTTCGACGATGCCATTTTCCCGCGTCGCCTCTCTGCTAACTCCGTTGCCGAGGCCTCTGGCATCCCGCCGGCTTGTAACAGAACACAGCTCGACGCCCCTGTCTATGCATGCCGAACTCCGTGCCCAACCTTTCTCCTCGGACTCCTCTGTATCCCCAATCTTTTACCTTTCTCGTCTCTCTGAGGT
Organism: Rhysida immarginata; assembly: GCA_023313115.1. NCBI lineage: Eukaryota > Metazoa > Arthropoda > Chilopoda > Scolopendromorpha > Scolopendridae > Rhysida > Rhysida immarginata. The sequence continues at coordinate 322,825 of JAHWFO010003280.1, forward strand.
TTCCAATTATCCCGCCTCTCTCTCGCTCCGCCTCCATGGCTCTCATTGGTTCTTGCGTCCGGATTGTGATGACGACATATTTTGCACTGCTCAGTCCCCTTCTCCGAACGGTAGAAGGTACGGCTATGAAAGCACCTGCGAGGGTCACTGGAATCCGAACCCAGCTTCGATTTCCGTGACAGCTACAAAAAAAGACCTACATAGACCGGTTCAAATGACTGCTTAATTATGTTCTGTTTATTGTAATAAATGTCATATAAAAAAATTAGCTGCTCTTATTTGCTCCTTTTTTGACAAATCTACTAATTGAAAACCCTACCTTACGCGTATCGTGTTTTCATATATGGGATATACCGGGTGTTTCAAAAATGACCGGTATACCAGTATATTTGAAAAATCAATAAGAACTAAACGGGCAGCAATAGAAATACACCGTTTGTTGCAATATGCTTGGGACAACAGTAAATTTTCAGGCAGACAAACTTTCGAAATTAGTTCACGGTGTATTTCTATCGCTGCTCGTTTAGATTTTTCAAATATACTGGTCATTTTTGAAACACCCGGTACATGTGTGCGTGCAAGAAATTCTGATGGAAAACGTATACACATGTTATCCAAAGAAGTCCAAGAATGCAGGAATAAGGATTTAAAAGCCTTCAGACGATATCATACATGTAAGACTTCACGGAAATCGTGCAACGAAGATCTCTTAAACCGACTTTTCGTCACTTCGGATACTTTTTTAACCAACCTACGACCACTTCCAAGAATTAGCAATAAAACATAACTTTCATTTATAAAATGCTTCAGCAACTCATTTTTAACACTGAGGTTGATAAAAAATTGAGTTTGGAATTTTGACCTGGTTTTTTGTTTTTGAACCACTGTGATTTGCTTTGTATTTGCAAGAGTAATATTTC
>JAHWFO010003282.1:0-18016 GCA_023313115.1 Rhysida immarginata
CGGCACGTGTGTAATATTAATTATGATATTGCGCACGCGTCGTCACAAGATAATAAATAATAAAGGTCCTAGAATTGATCCCTGAGGAACCCCTGAAGTAGAAATAAAACTAGGAGAGTAACTATTATTTATAACAGCATAATTGACTCTATTAGTTAAATAGGAAAAAATCCATTTGATATAGGAAGGGTTTAAATCATATTTCATTAATTTTTGAAGTAATCCACCTTATCAAATGCTTTCTCTAGGTCGATATAAATCATGTCGACTTGCTTATTTTGGTTAATGCCATCTCCAATGAAATGTACAGAATCCACTAGGTTAGATACTGTTGAGCGACTCCTCATAAAACCATATTGACACGAAGAAAGATAGGGAGAGATAATAGAATAAATTCTTCCATGCAGCAAATACTCAAAAACTTTAGCAGGGAAGCTAAGAATTGAAATAGGCCTGTAATTTTTTACGTCACTTCTATTACCTTTGTTCTTAAAAACAGGAATAACCTTACTTTGTTTCCATATATCAGGGAAAATACCCGATTGGAATGAAAGATTAAAAATTAAGTAAAAAGGATAAACAAAAAATTTACCACATGCTTTATAAATATATGAAGGAATATTATCCAGTCCATACAAATTTGTATTACTTACTTTGTTAATACCATGTAGTATTTCAGATTCGGAAAACAATTTAATAGAATTGGTCATGAATTTTTGACAAACGTGTATCTTGGGAAAAATATCCTCAAAATGCTTATTATCAATGGAAGAGTCATTATACACTGACTTGAAGTTTATAGCAAACGCAAAAGCCGTTACGATATTGTTAACGGTTTCCAATTTTTCATCATTGAGATACATGTTGCCATTAAAAAATCTAGTGTTGGAAACTCAACTTATTAATTATTTCCAGAAAAGCTTTGGATTATGTTTTATATGGTATTGGGCATTTTGCATGTAGATTGCTTAACAAATTTCTTTGCCTTAGATCTTAACAGACGAAATTCTTCTCTGTCATGAAAGGAATTAGTTTTCTTCATTCGTGATCTAGTTTTATATTTAGATTTAAGCAATTGTACTGTTTCATGACTAAACCATACCGGAAAATTCCTGATACGCTTATTTGTAGTAACAGGAACACAAAGAGAAATGATATAGTGTACAATATTGTAAAATTTAGAAACCATTTCATTTACACAGTTATAATCATTCAAAAAGGACCAATCAACTGAGGAAAAGTAATTGTACAAGGCAGGGAAATTGGCAGCTCTATAATTAAGCTGTGGAGTTAGGTTAAGAAATTTTTCAAATATACCAATCTCTTCACCAACAATAGATAAGGATCTTCAGGTACTAAGCCATCATTTTTAAGACAAGAAAATCTGACAAAGTTTATAAAAACTAAGTCAAGTAAACCATCATAACTATTTGCGATGGTATTAATCTGGCTACAATTTAGACTATGCATAAAATTGTATAAATATATATGTTTGGAAGAAATAAAAGTCCATTAATACTAGTAGAATAACCAGGAACATTAAAATCGCCTACTATTAAAAAATTATCACAAACCGATAACGCAAAAGAAGATGCATTATCTAGAAATAATTTAAAGTCGGGGACAGAAACATAGGGTGGAATATACACTACTGCAACTAAAAATATTGTTGACCCTAGATTAATTTTTAAAAACACATAATCAATAACAGACACACCAGAGTTAAAATAAATTCTAGAGTAATTAATGTTGTTTTAAAACAGCAACTAACACACCACCTCCATCCATTTTATTGATAGTTGCTCATCTGTCTGATGGAGTATCGGTCATCAAAGAGTTCACCATTATAGATGTGTCCATTCAACCAAGTTTCACTAAGTAAAATAAAATCATATGAGTTTGAGTATACCGCTGAGGGAAAATCAGTTAGTTTTGTTTTGAGACCTCTCACATTTTGATAGAAGAAGGAAATATTATTCATGTAAAACATCTATAAATTGGTTAAATCATTTTCACACGTGGGATTACTGGCCTAAAATTACTATCTTTCCTCATTAATATTTTCCCTTCCACAGTCCATAAATATTTATATCCTTTTATGTTTTTAATTTCTCTGGCTTTTTTAAATAAATTGCTTTTATAGGGTGACAAATGCTCATTAATGTAAACAGGATATTTTTCACTGCAAATGTCAAAAAAGTCAGTAGAGAGCGATTTTGAGACTGCTTTCTTCTTAATCATTATCAAATGTTTAATCTTCTTTTTCATAAATTGTTGGTAGACATGTCACTCAAGCGACTATTTAGATCAAGCTTATTGGCCTTTTCGACAATTAATCTGTTTCTCATTTTTTTCTTGCGTTCCCGTCTTCTCGCAATCTCACAACAGCTAACGCCAAACAAAGGAGGGGAGGGTCGTCATGGCAACATGGAGACTCCAATCGCAAGACTGAACGATAATGAAAGTTTTGCTGATCAGCAGTTTCATGGGACATGGGAAAATGAGCAAATCAGAGCAATGGAAGCTGATAAAAGGAAGGGGGATCTCAAAACTGAGATGATGGGATAAAAGAGACAGCAGCGTGGGAAATGCTCTCAATCTCTGAATCCCTTACGAGCAGTTACACAGCATCCCAATTACCGTAATTTTCGGCAGTAACGCCGCAGCGACTGATATGCCTCAACAGCAAAAATTTAACATAAATGTAAAATCTCCGACAGTAGCGCCGCGGCGGTAGATGCCCCCCCCCCCCCACCACCACACACCACCACAAACGGTAATCTAAAAACAGTTTTCTTATATGCTTCAATAAAAGTAATACGCATTTCAGTGGGGAAAATTTTTTAATTTCTTACATATAATATATTCCTGCATACATTTTTCTCTCCCATTCTTCAATAAGGGCTTCGATGAGGTGCTGGATGCTTACGAAGACTTCTGTAAAGCTTACTTCATACATGCTCGATTTGGGTTTAGGTCGGGATTTATTGGTGGCCACTCCATAGCTGTGACTTGGCGTTCCTTGAGGAAATCCATAGTTGAAGTCTGCTGTTGTCCTGCATTAGATGAATTCTGGACCAATACCATATGCAGCAGTCACTACAGACACTGCAGAATATCATCAATGTAATGTTGGCTGTTAAGATTCTGAGAGATGATGACGAGGTCCTTGCGGTTGTCAATACATATTCCACCTCACACCATCACCAACCCATATCCAAATCTATCGAATTCTTCTGTCACTGCAGGGCTGTACCATTTGTTTTTGCATCTGTACACGTGTGCTTCCACCACAACGGGTCAGGCGAAACCTTGACTCATCTGTGGACAGCACGTGCTTCTAGTGATGAAGCTGCCAACTAGCATGAGTATGGGCAAATATCATCAATGCCCATTTGTATGCATTACTCAAATGTGTACCTTGTGCTGGTTGACGTGGTCTCAAGTCTCCTCCCTAAAAACTTTAAAGACAGTTTGTCAGACACATCTATTCCAGTCACTGTCCTCAGGCCATTTTGTAGGTCCCTGGCAGTGGCAGTATGTTTTCGTAATGAGGATGTTATGATATAATGTTTTTGCCGATGAGATGTTTTATGCTTATGGCCTTTTCTAGGTTTCCTGGAACATTGATCTGTTTCTTGGAAACGTTGCCAAAGTCGGCAGATGAACAGAAGGACTAACATGCAGCTTATTTGCCACATAATGCATGGAATGGCATTCTTGGAGCAATGTAACTGCAACAGACACTTGAACTTCAGTAAGATGTTACATTTTTTGTGGTTTGTGTAAACGTCAATCAGTAAAGTGTGAGAATCTGTACATTATTCAGAAAAATCACAAGGTTTTGTTGAGATGAAGTAGACTATTACACTTAAGTGTTAGGGCAGAAGCCCTTCCTTTGTTTGTTTGTTTTTTTTTAATGTGCATGTGTGTGTAAAAATATGTATGCAATTTAATGAGGTTGATTTGATTTTTATTAATGAATGGCATGGGTTTCTTGTTCCATTTTTTCTTTGGTGGTACAGTGCTCCCTCTGCATAACAGCACTCTACATAACAGCAAATTTGTACTGTGCTCTCTCTGCACAGACATGAATGAGTGTGCAGTTTTTATTTTTTGGAAAAAAAAAACTTCATTATAAATTTGGAGTTATAAATTTGCCATTATGTAGAGTGCCGTTATGCAGAGGGAGCACTGTATATCATTTAGATGACGGATGGCAGGCTTTGGAAAATGTTCCCTAATTGTTTTGAGTAGTGTATAATTGTGTTATTTTACTATGTGAATGTTGTATTTGTTAATATATTTTGCACACTTATTTTATTTTTATTAGATTTGGAGAGAATACCACAAAACTCAAAAGAAAATATCTGCTGTTATATCGGCATGTAAACAAAGTGAACAGTTAAAAAAAAAATTGTTTTATTTTTTTTTAAATAAACAAAGAATTTATTATGAAATTTAATAATTTATTTTTATTTTTTTACTTTAATCTTTATTCTTAAAGGCTGAAGTATATTTGAAGATGCATGAACTTCTGAAACAATTTCCTATTGTGAGTTTTATTATTTTTTTCCTTGGATAATTGTTATATTTTTGCTATTAATAACAGCATAAATAAATAAAAGAAATAATAGATAAATAAATACTGTAAATAAAAAAATAAACAAGGCTTCTTATTTGCCCAGATTTAAGATGGTCAAAATTGAAATAAAGAATTAAAAAGAAACAGCTCATTGAAACGCAGTTCCTTAAATAGCTATCGTAATTGACTTTTTTTCCTGTTTAGTAGCATTTCCTCTAATTTGATTTTCCTCCTTCCACTTTAGTTTCTTTTTCTCATGCCAAGAAGTCAAGGATATGAATTTGTTGTTTCCATGTATGAGAACTACAATTGCTACTTTACTACTTTAATCAACTATCAGGTAATTTCTGCAAACTGTAGCCTATTAAATTGAGTCAATATTTGGTTTTTGATAATGTGGAATAAGCTTGTTCATCACAAATTTCTTGTGTAATTTGCGTTTTGTACTTTGCTCTTCTTTTAAAATTGTAGTTTTAAATTATTTTAATTTTTTGTTTCTCTTTCCTTGTCTGGGTTGAGACATTTGCTTCTCTTGTGGTCGTTGCCCATGGCAATGACTCAGAGAGTAGGTCACAGTATTGTTGGGGAGTTAGAAGGGAAGGGGTTGGTGTGGCAATGCTCATGCTGGGCAGCATCGCTTGAGAAGGGGACGCTGGAGAGCTGAACAAGAGGAAAAAATAACGACTGTAGATTGGCTGAAAAAAAAATTTTGGAGAGAAGGAGAGTATGCAACGGACAGATCATGTAGAATGGACGTGAAGATTTTGCTCTCTAGTGAACAGAGAGAATGAGATGGAAACAACTAGCCCAGTTGATGTTTTGGTCAATAAAATATCAATGGAAATGGTGGATATTGCTTAGTGGATGAATGACGTTTACATTTGGTGACTGGTCAGAGCCGTTCAGTACAAAAAAGAAAGGGAAAACTTGCACATCATTCAACTAAGTCAGGATGCTGTGGAACCAAAGGAGCAATTCTGTTGGGAACAGACCAAGCTGAGATCGAGTCGCAGGGTGACCAATGCAGCTAGGAACCTCACAGAATCGTCAATTAACAAGAAAGATCACGAGTGACTTGGTCTGGAACTGACAAGGCCACAGTCTCAATCGACGTGAAGGGAACTAATGATAAAGGAAGAAGGATCAGATAATCATCGAAACCACAAGTATCACTACAAAAGGGTGCGATCTAAGCAGACACCCATCCAAATCTTTGAAACTAGTGAAGTGTTTTCAGCAGTGATGTCTGATAAGGTTTATTGAGTGAACAGACACCATTTAACATTACAAAACCTTTATTACAGAATAAAAATACAAGTATGTACAATTTTATATTTCCCTGAGGCATAGCCTGTATGGGAGGATATAGCTGAACAATAGGTTCAACTTATCTAATATAAATATTATTGTCAAAGCTTAATAATGAAGAGGACTAATGTTTTTGCATCAGCAATGTTTTATTTTAAGTTTTGTTTTATTACTGTACGGCGAAGTCTTAATGGAAACGGCCCGAAAATAAAAACTAGTGTGGATATAATACAAAATACAGTCGCTAAATACTTAAATTCTCGTGGCCACTCCTTACAGGACGTTAGTCTTTATATTCTTCATAACAAATTCCATAACGAAAAAGAAAGAAAGCAATTCGAGTCCTTTTCTCATGAAACTCAATTCCCTATAATGACATTAACCTTCACAAAGGCACCATTCTTTCATTACCTTTCCCCCACTCCCCTCTCCCTCCAAATATTCTCTAATTTGTAAAGGGGCTTTCAACAGCTTCTTTCAGTGTCTTTGGCTTTCCCCCCTCCCCCCTCTCTAAAGGCCCCTGTATATAAGACAGTCTTCTAAGCCCCTATTATCACTTTCACTCTATCCAAAATGTTAGTTTTTTTTTACAGAATCTTACCATGCTGTGTTCACTTCTTTTTAATAAATTAATTATAAATTTAAAGAAACATTTTGTGTATCATAATCATGATATGAGAGTACTATGATTATGCATCTATTTGATTTTCCTTATTCAATTTATTTTTTAAATATACTTACTTTCCAATAACAATTTATTTAACTACATAACAAAGAAAAAATAAATAATATTTGTTTTACAATATCTTTTAAATGAAATTAAATAAACGCCCCAAACTGCAAAACAATTCCTGCAATTGGAGCCAAATCTGCAGCAGCACCACAGTTTCACAAAACTCCCACAGAGACAATTTGGAGTGAGTGCACACTTTAATGTTCGGTTGTAATTTTTCTACAAATATCTCATCAAAAATTGTAAACTAAATTTCCATTGGACTAGTATCACTTAGTATAGAGAAATAAATGGATGTCTAGAGTGATACGGATACTTAAGCGTTTATTGCCGATGCGTTTCGGTATTACACCATCTTCAACAGGCATTAACAAAAGTAACAAATGTGAAATACAAAATCATCAGTATATATAGGTAAAAACAGTGATAGGACCACCAATCATGGAAAAGACCACCAATCATGATAGGACCACCAATCGTGGTTTACAATTCTGCAATTGGAGGATAAAGACATAAAAAACAAAAACTTAAAGACGAAGTTTGTGATCAAAGGGCGGACCTAATAGAGGTATCTATTTCCGGTCTGTCTTATCCGTGAAATCAGTTAAGAAATCTGATAGTATCTCTCTCGAAAGAAACCTGATTGTTTAGTAATTTGTCCTTGTTGAGTCTTAGATGTTTCCTTATCTCAATTTCCTCTTGTATGGCAATTCCTTGTGGATTCTTTCCGATTCATATATGTGTCATACAATCTTCAATTGGGAGCAGCCTGTGTTTGTTAGTGACTAGATGTACAGCATAGGCTGACGTGTTATCCTTGTTTAACCAGGATCTTCTATGTTCATTGTATCTGATAGTAAATGATCGTTTTGTGCATCCGATATAATAGGCTACACAGTCTGGGCAATCAAGCTTATATACCCCACATAGTTTGTAAAAATTCTCTTCTTGGATCTTCTTCTTAGGGTTAAGGAAGAATTTGCTATTATTCGTAATTCTATAGGCTATTCCCAGGCCATGCTCCTGAAAAACGTTGGTGATTTTTCTGATGCTGGGATTATTGTAAGTGAAAGTAGTAAAATCCCATTAGCGGTGGATTAGGCGCATTATGGAGGCTGCTTGTAACGCATGCCTGCTGCTGGTCCAGAAGCTGGAGGATCTAGTTATCAAACTTACCGAGTTAGTTGTAAGAAATAATAATAATGATGGTATGGAAGTCAATGTATGTCAGGTGGTAGAGCCATTTGTAGAGGATGGAACGGGAGGCTCTCTTGTAATGGCTGCTGCAGAGGCCACGACGAAAGTTAAAAGGCGGCCGAAACCAGATAGGCAGCCGGTGTACAGCGTGGGATGTAATGCAGGTTTTGGAAGAGGTCAGTGTAATGGTGGCCATGAAGGGTAGTGCTGAAGGGAAGGTGTTCGGGCCTGGGTTTCTAGCGCCTGGGTAAAGGGTCGTGGTATAAGACATAGGGACAATAAAGTGGTTCATAGGAGTCGTGTGAGAATAGCTTATCGTCAACAAAAGCTCTGCGCTGATATTAAGCATGCTGAGCGTCCAAAAAGAGACATCGCTACTGAAACGGGGCGGGTTAGGATGGAGGATGTTGCAACAGGTACTGTTGGATGTACCTTGGTGAGCCTGGCGGTGGGCACAGATGAAGTGGTAATGAATGATATTTCAGTGGGTAGCAAGGAGGTTAGGGATGTGAAGGTAGTGGTTGATGAGGGAACCATGTATGAGGACCTCCATTTGATTAACCGGTTGATGTGGTGCCACGACTTTCTCAACCCGCCGAGGTAGGGGGGAGGTCGACAGTGGTAGCGGAATGGTAGATGGCCAGGATTCAACCATGGTGTTGTATGAATCGAAGGAGTATGTACCTGATCATTGGGACGGGGCATCCATGGAAGCGGATGAGCAAAGTCCTGAGAGTTTTGATGGAAACATAGTTGAAGTTTATGCGCCTGTGGAAGAGTGTGCATTAGAAGTAGTAAAGGGAGACAAGCCACTGTGATGGTGGATAAGCCGCAGGTGTGCGAGCCGGCTGTGAAATATCGCGCGAATGCGAAGCACAAGTGGTCTCGAAAACGAGATAAGGCAGATGGCCCTAATAGTGTGGAGAAGGCCACTTTGGAGGTGCCGTGTCGGGGACGGGGTGTTAGTGGTCCAGCTAAGGAGTCGGCCCACCCTGATAGGTTGAGAAAGAGCCAGTCAAATGATGGTAATTCGAGACTGCCAGCATGGTTCACAAACCAATTCAGAGGCAGGGAAATTAGCATCGTAGTAAACGGAAGTGAATGAGTGTTTTGGGGTCAGTGTTTGTTTGTGTTGTGTTTGTGGTTTGCATGTGGCTCTTGGGAGTGGAAGAACGTGTTTCTTTTATTCCTAAGAGGGGGCGTATGTGACTAGTGCCAGTGTGTGTTGTTTTTTTTTTTGGATGTAAGAAATTTATTTATTTATTTTTTTAAACGCTGTTTTCCATGAGTTTAGTTTAATTGCGTTGTTGTCAAATGAGTAGCGTAATTGTTGTGGTTGTGATGTTGGTGGGGTGTATTTGGTTATGTGTGAGTGGGTGTTGTTGGTGTTTAGCTCGTTGTAAGAATGTGTGGAGCAAATAATACGTTTTTATTCTATATAAAATATCTTGGTATTTGTTGTTATAAGTTTTCTTGTGTTGTAAAATATGATTGTTGTCCGATGACTGAAACAATTATCGGGTTACGATCAGTTAAAGCTTTGTTGATAATGTTTTTTTCTTTCGGGGAATTCAGCCATCAACAGTGGTTGCGGGCGTTTTTCTTTTGTTAAGAGAGCGCCTTGCATTTGAACTATGTGTTGTGCAGAGAAGCTGATGTCGTCGTAGCATGTGTTCGACCTCCCCTTTCTGTTTGCAGCGATGTCGCCATGATTATGTTCGTTTCCAAGATCTATGTAATATTAGATGGAAATTGTATGATACATCGATGTCTTTGAAAGTACAAGTCGCTTTCCATGAGCAGATGATTGCCAAAAAAGAAGCGTTCCAAGGCGCCGACTGGTAATGTGCGTATGGAATGTTCTTTTGTTGACCGCTTCTAAGTTAAGAAGATCGTCGGAAAGAAGTTCAGCAGTCCGGTGAGAACGTTCTTTTTTTGTTGTTGTCAAAACTGCCCAATTAAGTGGGAAATCGTGTGCTAAATATGTTAAAAGAAGTGCACACGGAATTTCAATCTATTTTTATCCGAGTGGAATATTGTCGCAGTATAGAAATATCGAGCGCTGTTAACTTTTAACTTGAAACAGTAAGAAAAAAAAATACAGCGGGTATTTTCTTTTTGCGTTAAAGACTACGCATTCGGAATCCATTAATCAGGAGTGGTAATCTGTATCCTGGTGGATATTGCGAGAATAGTGACTTTGAACGTTAAAATTCATATGTTGTCACGTTAAGTTATTATGTTATACGTTATTATAATGGTATACCGTCGCCTAGCTGCGCACATGAATCATAGCCTAACCAAATTGTGGGTGACCATTTTAAGCTAAGTTCTAATTAATCGTACTGCCGTTCGTAGCAAATGTTGTTTGTCGGACAGACATTAGCGAGCAGAGGTTACACGTGTAACGATTTGTCGCAATAAGCGTCGTATTGTGACATTGTTGGGGTTACTGCTCTTTCCTCGGTTCCTGATCGTAGGTGTGCTTTGTAAAGGCCCTAGGTGAAAGTTTTTGCAAAGGAGGGCACAACGCGCTCTGGGATGTCCTCTGTTGCGCTAATGGTGCAAGGGCAATATGCAGCAGATGTCTGCAGTTTGTGGGACGAATTGGAAACGCTTCCAGCTGTGTCATAGTTATTCATATGTTTCATGTGTCAGCCAGAATTGTAATGACAATAATAAGTTTTTGTTTTGATGCATAGTTATGGGAATTTGTTCTTAAGCGTTAAATAGGATTAGGGCCCCAAAATTCTTTTTAATAATTTATTCATTGTGGCTATATTTTTTTGTTATTTATGGGAATAAAAGATTTACTCTTCCATTTACACTCGCCTCCTCTTTAATCTGAGAACAACATCCCCGTGCAAGTCCAAAAAACCCGTTCTTGGCACAGGTGGGTGGTGACCTTTGTTGTTGGGGTACCTTCGGTCCCCCCCCCCCACCCACCTACGCCTCAGGGCAGAACATCAACTAAGTAATTAAGATAAATAAATAGAAAAAAAATTCCCTTATTCCATGGACCATATTTTTAAAACTATTTTAGGAAATGTGGCCTGATTTCGAGGATATGTGGTTCCAGGAAGTGTGATTCAATGATGTGTAGGGTAGGTAGTGTAGGGTAACCGTTTGTAAGTAGGCCTATTTGGAAGTAGTGATCCTTGGGAGAAGTTGTTTTCGAGGCAGTTTGGAAGTTTATAGCCCTACATTGATAGGGAAAGCTTTCCCACTCACACATCGACAAAAGAAAACCCAACAGTACATCAATTTTCTTAATAAAAAAAAAAGTAATCTTTATTCAGTTTAATATTTTTCATAACTTCACTGCATAAGATTTCTTGTTGGCTTTGGTTCGAGGCAGTTTGTAAGTAGGCCTATTTGGAAGTAGCGATCTTTGGGAGAAGTTGTTTTTGAGGTAGTTTGGAAGTTTATAGACGATTGGCACCGGAAGGAAAGCCTGTCACATGGCCTTCGCACGCGCCGCCATTACAACCTGTGGAAAAACGAATTCCTCCTACAGTAGTCCCATGTTATACGATACCTCAATTGATGATAGTTAAGTTAAATTTATTTGCGAACTGTGGTTAATATACAAAAATAATGCCCCAATGTTGTTAAAACCCCATAATGTATTAATAGTAATTATTGTAGGCGTTAGCTAATAAATTATTTATTTATTTTTATTTTATTTACTTTATTTGTATAAGAAAAATTTGACAAGCAACGACATCGTGGTGCAAGTCAAAGGCATAAATAAAATACAAAAAAACTGATTAAAATATAAACAAAATAAATTAACATGCCATTTATAGCTTAACACAAAGTATTTACATAAAAAAAAAATTACACTTATTATAAGAACATTTTACGCATGTAATTTTTTTTTTTTTTTTTACATCTTTACCAATCTTTTACATCGCCGAGTAAAAATCTTCAGAGATTTAGCATTTTTAATATAATCGGGTAGATTATTAAAATTTTTAACGGCCGAGAAAGTAAAAAGTCTCTTCCCTTTTTCATTGTTTACCATATTCAAATGTATATTATCAGCATGTCTAGTATTAATGGTATAAATCTCATAGTTCCTAATCCACCAAAAGTTATTTTTAAGCTGTTGATGAATGAACCTATATATTAATTTTAAACTCTCAAGATTATACAAGTCAGAAAGAGGTATAATAATTTAGGTGATAAATCGCCTTAATTGCTCTTGTATAATTACTAGCCATTTTTTTGGATGCCACACAATGAAGCTTGACCCCAGAAAGGAAGCATATAAACTATTATCGAGTGTACTGCTGCAAAAAAAAAAAAAAAACTGTCTGGCTTACTCAAACCAGGAATTTTATCCAAGGTTCCCAAATAGAGGCCACCTACAGAGTTATAATAATAAATTCCTTTAAAAATATAATAAAAATTCTTTCTGGTATCAAAAATTACTTCGTCTTCCTTTCCAAATCTTGTTGATTATAATTCACTAATGCCATGAAAACATTTTCTACTTTGATTTGCCTTAAAGATGATAATCGTAATCTCTCTTCTTGCCATTTATGAAAATCATGGACTCCAACAAGATGTGAGAAGGAAGATAATGCCTATTTCTTTGATAAATTCCTTTCATACATAAATTAAATTAAATGCATTTAATAAGTTCCTTTGATACATAAAATTAAATTAAATGGAAACGAATGCATGGAATATGGCAATCTTCAGGAATTAGGGATGCATTTGTAGTGCACACACTTTCTCTCCCTAATTTCAGCTTTCTGTAATTGTTTGTACACCCAAACACTACACATGATGTACCTCCAGGATTTTGTCTCTTCTTTTGGCTACTCTGCATTGTGTTTACCGATAAATTCTCACAATATCAGATTGAATTTCTTTATAGCCTCACAGACGCTAATGCATTTTCCACAGGAGGTAATGGCGGAAAGAAGTGACCTTCTAGCGGCAGTTAAGGTAAACACTCGAAAACGAAAAGGTCTATAGAGGGGCGGCACATGACGTCAGAGCGATAGCTGCCCCCTGTATCCATGAAATCAAAAGCATTTGGAGTGGCAAAATGAGAGCGGTTGTATACTTTTGAGCAAGCTTGGCGTATCTCTCTCTACTAAAATAACAAAGAATCGGTGAATTTTTTTCTTCTTCTTCTTCATATCCAGCTTTTCCCACTTCTATATGGGGTCGCTGCTTTTGATGAGCTTTCCTTTTCTCTGTCCTCTGTCCATTCCCTTCTGAGACCCTTTGATTTTACATCTTCAACCAACATATCTTACCATCTTCTCTTGGGTTGTCCTCTTTTCCTCCTTCCCTCCACTTTCATGTTCATAGCTCTTTTGCCAATGTAGTTCTCGTCTCTTCTCATTACATGGCCAACCATCTCAGTCTATTTTCTTGGATTTTATTTTCAATATCTGTAACTTTCACTGTCCCTCGGATGCGCTCATTTCTAATCCTGTCTGCTTGTATAACTCCGTACATCCCTCTCAACATTCTCATTTCTGCCACCTTCATCCTTTGTATTTTGGACTTTTGTAGAGAGAGTGTTTCCATTCCATACAGCATTGCAGGTCTCACCACCATTCTGTAAACTTTGCCCTTTAGATGCACAGGGATCTTCTTATCGCAGAGGACTCCAGAGACTGCTTTCCAATTTTTCCAACCTGTCTGTATTCTGCTTGTCACTTCCCTATCCATCTCATTCCATTCATCAACTGTTGAACCAAGGTATCTGATGTGGTCAGTTTTCCTGATTGCTGTCTCAGTTTCAGCTCCTCATTTTTCTGGGCCTCTACACTCTGTTGCAAATTTATAAGACCTCACAACAATGTAATTGTTTAGACATTGTTTATTGATTTAAAGTAATCATTGCATTTTTCTTGTAATGTTAATACAAAATAAACACATTTTCAAGTGAAAACGTTTGTTTCAACACTCACATTTTTTAGCAAAATAAGAAAATAAGAAAACAACTGTTACAGAACTATAAGACCAGTGACAGAAATAATATCTAATGCAAATTAGGAACGTCCCATTCTGTATTAGGGTACATGATACAAATCAAATAAAGAGTTTAAACTTTAGGTAAGTCCATTACAGACTTTTTCTCTACCATACAATAATGCTACGAGGCACAGAGTTGTCAGAACGTGAAGTGCGTAAAATCCACTCTTTGCATGGCTCTGGAAAGAGTGAAAGAGAAATTTCCCGAATAATTGGAAGGTCCAAGACCAGCTATACATAATGTCTTAAAAAAAGATGATTGCTATGGGACAGCCAAGCGAACAGGACGAAAGAAAGTACTGTCTGCCCGAGATGACCGACGCATTCATACCCTTGCAACGAAGAGCAGCTCTCCACAAGACAGATTGCCCGTGAGATTGGATACAACAGTTTGGAGAAGCTTAAATTCGAATCCAACAGTTGTGAGGCGAAGGGCCATCTCAAGACCAAAACTAACACCTGCACACAAAACAGCACGTCTCAACTGGTGCCAAGAAAGAATGTCCTGGACTTCCGAATGGCGACAGGTAGTGTTTTCAGATGAGAAGAGATTCTGTCTCGATGGTCCCGATGGATTTTCTCATTTTTGGCATGATTTACGACATGAAAGACTCGAACGGTTCAGCAGGCAGATGGGTGGAGGATCAGTCATGGTATGGGCGGCTATCGGATATGAAGGACTAGCTGATCTTGTATTTGTGGATGGACGCATGAATGCAGAAAAGTACCAAAGCCTCCTATACGAACATCTTGTTCCATTCGGGCCACTAATTGCAGGTGATAACTGGTTGTTTCAACAAGATAACGCCCCATGCCATGCTGCTCGATGCACCAAGAAGTGGTTCCAAGACCAGAAAATCAACACGATTCCTTGGCCATCCCTTAGTCCGGACTTAAACCCTGTCGAAAACGTCTGAGGCATCATGGTCAACAAGGTGTATGAAGGCAATCGTCAATTTTCAGGGGTAAAGGAGTTGAAAATTGCCCAATATGAGGCATGGGATGCTATGAAGCTTTCAGTGATCCAAAACTTAATAGACAGCATGCCAAAAAGAGTCTTTGAAGTCATCAAGAATAAAGGGGGCTCCATTAACTATTAATTTGGATGTCAATAAACCAATTAGGAGCAATGATTGTACTGGTCTTATAGTTCTGTGACTGCTGTTTTCTTATTTTCTTATTTTGCTAAAAAATGTGAGTATTGAAACAAACGTTTTCACTTGAAAATGTGTTTATTTTGTATGAACATTACAAGAAAAATACAATGATTACTTTAAATCAATAAACAATGTATAAACAATTACATTGTTGTGAGGTCTTATAATTTTGCAACAGAGTGTATGTTGCATGCCATATATTGTCTTGCTTCTGCTGATTTTCAGTCCCCTGTCTTCCAGAGCTTTCCTCCAATCCTCTAGCTTTTCTTCGACCTTTGCTCTAGATCTTGCACATAAAACTATATCATCTGCATAGAGCATGTTCCAAGGTGCTTCTTCCCTGATTTTCTCTGATATGACATCTATCACTATATTAAACAGGTTAATAAATACAACTGAAAAATAAAATAATAATTAACAAATAACAAAATAATAAACATATAAGTATAATCAAAATAAAACTAAAAAATTAAATAAAGAGCTGACGTTTCGGATAGAGCCTATCCTTTATCAAAGCAAAAAAGGATAATTCTCTAAAAGCAAAGAGAATATTAGAGAATTATCCTAAAGTTATGAAATTAGTACTAACGGACGGGTTTATATATAGTTTGCATGGGGAATATCAAACTTATGCCCGGCAAATCTGGAGCGTATGGTATTGCCTGTCTCTCACAACTTAATTTACCTGTTACATTGCAAAGTATGCCAGAAACAGTACGTTGGAGAGACAGGCAATACCATACGCTCCAGATTTGCCGGGCATAAGTTTGATATTCTTAGCAATGCTGACACCCCTGTCGCTAAACACTTTAATTCCCCTGGTCACTCTTTACAGGCCATCAGCATTTATATTCTTCGTAGTAACTTCCATAGCAAAAAAGAGAGAAAGCAATTCGAGTCTTTTCTTATTTGGAAATTTAATTCCCTCACCCCTAATGGCATTAACCTTAGCAAAGGCACCATTCCCTCATTACCTTTCCCATGTCCCCTTCCAACTTCAGCTATTCCTTAATTTGTCGCAAGCTAATGGGGCCTTTTCTTCTTCTTATCTTTTATCTATTCTTTTCAATGTTCTTCAATGTCCTTTCATATCTTTTTACTTTTGATCCGTTGCTCTTACATGTGGGACTTTTTTACAGGGTGACTAGCGACCGGGAATGGTCAGGGAATTTTTATTTTTTAAACCGAGTACAGTCAGGGAATCATAAAATCGATACTTTTGAACAATGTCAATAATATTCTTTCATGACAGCCCCCCTTTTTTGTCTACTAATAATCAGGAATAATTTTACGTAATCTTTTTGCTAGGCACCCTATCATTCCTAAACGTTTTTATATTTCACTTTCATATGTTTCATCCTATTACATTTTTCTCGCCGCCCCCTTATTATTTCCTATTTGTCCTCGTCTTGTCCTATCCCAACAGTTCGTCTAATTAATCTCATTTGTTCTCTTGTTTGTCAGCCAATAACGCCTTACTATTCCCCATGCAAACTATATATAAACCCGTCCGTTAGTACTAATTTCATAACTTTAGGATAATTCTCTAATATTCTCTTTGCTTTTAGAGAATTATCCTTTTTTGCTTTGATAAAGGATAGGCTCTATCCGAAACGTCAGCTCTTTATTTGATTTTTTAGTTTAATTTTGATTATACTTATATATTTATTATTTTGTTATTTGTTAATTATTATTTTATTTTTCAGTTGTATTTATTAACTATTTATTGCATTCCAGGGTTTTTGTGTCTCGTCCTTTTCTCTTATAAATATCCATTCATTATATTAAACAGGGAAGGACTCAGTGCCGAGCCCTGGTGGAGACCGACTCTCACTTCAATGCTACAAGTTTCTTCCTGGCAGGTTCGCACTTTTGTCTTGGCTTTCCTGTACATTTCTTGAATTAACCTGATATATTTCTCTGGTGCGTTTCTAACTCTGAGGCTCCTCCAAACTTCCTGCCTTGGCACTCTGTCATATGCCTTTTCCAGGTCAATGAAGGCCAGGTGAAATTCTTATTGTTTCTCTCTGAACTTCTCCATCATTTGTCTCAAGCTAAAGATTGCATCAGTGGTTGACTTTCCTGGCATGAAACCAAACTGTTGACTCCAATGTTAACTTCAGCTCTCAGACGTTTGTCCAGGATCCTCTCCAAGATCTTCATGGTGCGTAACATTAGCTTAATTCCTCTGTAGTTGTCACACATTTGGATGTCCCCTTTACCTTTGTAGATTGGGACGAGAATACTGTCTCTCCATTCATCTGGTATCGCCTCCTCTCTGTAGATCTTCACCAAGAGATCCCATAGCAAGTCCAGCCCTTCCTCTCCAAGGGCCTTCCAGGCTTTAGCCGGGAGTCCGTCTGGTCCAACTGTTTTCCCTCTCTTTATGTGCCTCAATGTTACCTTAACCTCACTTCTTGCGATGCCTGTTGTCAGTCCCTCGTTTGGTATTCCATCTTCATGGTATTTTCGTTCATTCTCTATGTTTAGTAGCTCCTCAAAGTACCCTTTCCATCTATCCTGTATCTCCCCAGTGTTCCTCAGGATTTCTCCATTGGCCTTCTTGATCTGCTTGATGTGTATGATATCTTTTGCTGTCCGGCTTCTGTGTTTGGCAATGCTATATATTTTCTTCTGCCCTTCTGGTGTTTCTAAGTCATCATACATCTCTTGACATGCTTCTGCCACTTTCTTCTTTGCCTCCTTATTCCTGATCTTAAAGACTTCTAGATCTTCTGGGGCATGTGTTGAGTCCCACCTCTGTTTTGTTTTTCTCTTCTCCTGTACTGCTGCCTGCACCTCCTGGTTCCACCACCAACTCCTCTCCTTGTTTCCCCAGAATTTTCCTGTTGTTTCCCCCAAAATTTTCCTGCCAGCACACCTGATGGCATTCATTTCTATTCCTTCATTCTTGAACATCCTCAAAATCCCTGGAAACTCTCTGCTGGACTGCCTCTTTAAATCTATGCCTCAAAACTGTATCCTTTAAAGAAAGAAAAATAACTCCAAAACCACTATTCCACATAATAAATT
>JAHWFO010003282.1:18416-37050 GCA_023313115.1 Rhysida immarginata
AATTTATTATGTGGAATAGTGGTTTTGGAGTTATTTTTCTTTCTTTAGTTGTGTCCACAGTTTTTGGCTTGATTCCATTGTATCTGTATCCTTTAATTTGAACCACTTGATCTTCTTCACCTTAGCCTTACTCTTCACTTTCTCCCTGACTGCATGCATCGAAAGTTGGAGGTCCATGAGCGATGGGCGGTGTTGCGTTGCCACGTGGTCACTAGGGATGACTTTGCAATTCTTCACTTTCTTCAGATATTTTCTCCTGTACAGAAAGTAGTCAATCTGTGTTTTATTTCCACCACTTTTGAAGGTGATCAAGTGCTTTTCTTTTTTGTTGAAGAAAGAGTTGGCCAGGGCAAAGTCAAAAGCTCCAGCGAAATCTATGATTTGCTCACCTTCTTGGTTCAATTCTCCAAAACCATGCCCTCCATGGATTCCTTCTATGCCTCTGTTATTGGTTCCAATGTGTGCATTAAAGTCCCCTCCGATGATCACTCTCTCTTTTTCTTCCAGTTGTCTTAGCTCTTCATGTATGGTTTTCCAGAAAGCATCCTTCATCCCCATACTTGTACCAATCTGTGGGGCATAAGCGCTCACTATATGAATTGTTTCCCCTATATCCAGCTTCATCCTCATAATCCTGTCACTTCTGCAGCTTACTTCTATGACATTTTCCTTCATCTTTCGTGAGATGATGATCCCTACTCCATTTCTGCCCTCCTTGCTTGCACTGCTGTAGAAAATCTTGTACCCCTCTCCTAGTTCTCTTGCCTTGTCTCCCTTCCATCTTGTTTCTTGTACACACATGACATCAATCTTTCTTCTTTCCATCATGTCCACAATTTCTCTTCCTCTTCCTGTCATGGTGCCCACATTGAGTGATGCAATCCTGAGTAGTAAAGGTCTTCGAGCTAGTTTCTTTAGTCGCATATGCATACTTTCACAGTCCTCGAGCGCTTAAGGAACTGTGCGTTGCCCACAGCGGGGAACGTCGTAGCATTTTCAGAGTCATGGATACCACTCATCATACAGGCTTGGCAGGATGTTTTACAGCCGGATGCCCTTCCTGACGCTAACCCTCCTCCTTTATCCAGGCTTGGGACTGGCCAGTCCGCCATATGGTGTCCTGGGCGGAGTTGGTGAATTTTTTCTTCTCAAATTAATAAAACATATTCATGGTCTCAGGGTGTTGTATTGCTATAGTGAACATGAATTTGGTAGGGTTTACTTTAAACAATACTTGAGTTTATTGACTTTTAGCTAATCATTTCGAAGATTTTGCTTCATCAAGAAAGCGTAAAATAAATAGCTTCAATTACAATTACAAAGGAAATATGATAAAAAATTAAAATCGCACCTAGAATAAAAAAAAAAAAAGAAATTGTTTAAAACCAACATTAAGAATCAACTATTTCTCTGTTCATTTAAAATAAACATAAATTACGGTTAATAATCTGCAACCTTTTAATATACACGTACATGATATATAATTAAAATAGAATTTTGTAAATGATCAGGTAATCATTTCACACATTTCGTATATGAGAAAAAAGTTTTTTAAATTTTATGGTGTTTTATGAAATATAAATAGATTTTTCGTAGGTGCTTTACAATTTGAACCTGTTTGAAAATATTGTAAAATATAATTAAATGGGTGATTTGTAAATTGCAATATAAAAATATCTCGCGTAATCTATAATATCTAACAAGGTTAGAAAAATTCAACTTGCCATGATGTTCAAAAAATGAGTGACCGACTGATATTTATTAAGATGAAATGCCATTTGGAACACGTGAAAGCTTCGAAACGCTTAAGCTGAAAGTTCAATAAAATTATGTATTGTTTAAAACTACATCTATTTCATTCAAATTAATAAATAGTTAAAAGCTGCTGGCACGGGAAGGGTTCAGGGATGTAGTTTTATTAGTTTCCAAGCAAAGACGAAAAAATGAAGGGAAAATGGATCAGAGCTCTCTCAGGCGAAAGGGTGGAAGCCGAACAATTATTGAATCCTCCTCAAACAGGATCCGAGATTCTATTATTTTCTAACTTTAGCTGATTGTCATGCTTTAAATTCTTATTTAAAGCCTCTGGTAAAAGTTCAGAGTAGCATCCCCTAATAATCACGCCAATTTCTGTGACAAATAAAATAACTACTGATCATTAGCCTCCTGTAATCGGCTGGGGGGAAACCAATTGCCCCCTGTAACCAAATAGGTTGGGGTATATATCAGTAATTTGTCCCTGGAGGGGGACGTCGTAGACAGAACGGAAAACAGTGACCCGCGGGGCCAAGAGTGGGACTGACGTTCGATTAACGGAAAACAGTGACCAGCGAGGCCGTAATGAGAGTGGGACCGAGAGTGGGACTTGCGTTTGCGATTGTGCGGATAATGAAGATTAACTCTATAATATGATAAACCATTCACTTATTAAGTAGATATGTTAAAATAATAAATTCAGGGCGTAAACGTGACGGGGCTGCCCGATGTCTTCCGCGATTATTAGGGGACGCTACTCTGAACTTTTACCAATCCTCGTAATAATCATTCATGATAATTCAGACTGTTTTAAAGCTTAAACAAGCCCATGACAGCACCAAATCCACATGTATCGCATATATAATCAAGCTTGTTTTGCCACACGCTGGGACACGTGACACCACCGTGACGTCACTTGATGACGTTGGTGCCGCCCCTCTATAGCCCTACATTGATAGGGAAAGCTTTCCCACTGACACATCGACAAAAAAAAACCAACAGTACATCAATTTTCTTAATAAAAAAACAAATAATCTTTATTCAGTTTAACATTTTTCATAACTTCACTGCATAAGCTTTGGTTCGTAATTTGGAAGTAGCGATCTTAGGGCATTGTTGTTTTCGGTTACCCTACACATCAAGGTTGTTAAAAAGAAGGTGGCCTCTATCGGCCGATTTTGCTCAAAAGCACTCGCATTGCCTTCTGGGATTGTGACGTCACCTGGAAGGTTGGCAGCAGGTGATCCGCCCCTTTTAACATAACAAAGCTGAGATGGTTGGAGTTCCATGTGCTTTTGCTAATAATAAACACAATTATTTATTATTTTTAGTCCAATATTATAATATAGAGTGGGTTTATTATATTTCCATGCATTTATTCTTCTCATGGCAATAGATAAGAGCAAAATTTCATTAAATGAGCAAACCCCCACCCCTTATTATAATGAAAAAGAGCACACTCGTAACAAGCAGGAGAATTCCTGAGCAGGAGATTTGCTCTTGATACTGTGACGTTCCAGTGTACTGGAAGTCACGTTAGTCCGGCAAGAAGGGGCGGGGGGGGGGCCGGCGCATGTTTATTAGAATTTATCTGTGTTTTATTGTGTTAGCTTAGCAAGTTTAGTGCGATCAAGGAGTGGTTTTTAATGTGTGTAAGTGGATGCATGATCGGTTATTATTTGTTATTGCGTGTGTGAGTGAATGTTGTTGTTGAGAAGTTTTGTTTAAATTGTGTGAGCGATCGTATCTAATCCTCTGTTGGAGCGGCTATTGTTGGAAATTTTTGCAAAAAGATAGCTTCAGCTTCCAAAGGAGGATTGTTGCGATCGTTTTCCTAGAAACTGGAAGACGTCACTGGCGTGCTATAAACGTTGTTATGAGTTCTTTTTTTTTTTTTCTTAAAAAAACCGGGAGCGGAACGGACGTATCTCCGTGCGCTCTTTTGTTGTCCGTTTTGCCGTGTTCGAAATCAAAGCCATGGAGCAGGCATCGGGGCGTAATTATGCTATAGTAGTTGTTTTATATTAATTGATAATTTCTAGTTTAATTAATTACCATGTCGTTTTTGAGTTTTTGCGATTGATGATAGAACTGTGGCGTGCTGGCCGAACTGGCCTTTGTGTTATATCTGCGGAAACCGAACCGATGACGCCTCCGGGTCAAGGAGCGCAAGTGTTTCGACAGTGAGAAGCAGCTCTCAATAGAATTTGTAGACGGTAAAATGGTTGAATTGCAGTTATTGGTGAGTGACTTTAAAGTTATATTTTTGCTGATCGAATACTTAGAAGAGCGTAATTTGGTGCCATGCCGTCGGTCCTCCCGCCAAGTGCAATTGCTAAAAACGAACCTCGTGTCGATGCTGGCACTACGCGGTGTAGCGTAGCGTTACTCTAGAATAGACAATTGAGCCACCAGATAATTCCGTGAATTAAAAACTACACTGCTGGAACTACAAAATCTATTTGTTGTTGGTGCCACATATATTAAGTAGTTGATTGCGCACCGGGTTCATTCTATGGTAGAGTCGTTAAAAGCATATCAGGGTGCCCAGTAGGGAGAAGGTAAATAAACTAGTGCATAGGGGTCATCGTGCACAGGGTAGTTTATTAAATTCCTGTCGCACTGACGGAACTCGTGCCTTGCTAGTGGTCCTTGGGTCAGGTACTCGATCAAAGGAGGGTACGTCACGCTAAAGCGTATTTTGAATAGCAGGAATATTTGTGCGGAGGCACATGTAGTTCAGTTGACGTTTGTGGCCGCGGGCACAGGTATTCACTCCCGAATCAGACTGGAGGAACCTCGTCATGCAAACCACCCATAATGAGTTATGAACTCAAGTGCCAGTATGTTAAATTAATCCGGAGTGTGCTCCGAGTAGTTGTAAACTGTAGATTTAAAATTGAATTCAAGGGGCCCTAGTCGTTTTAAAATGGTAAGGTATCTGTAGCTATGGATTATAGATGTGGTACATGTCTAATTGAAAATAAAGCAGATTGTTGACAGTAAGATTTCAGAGTCAGGTAGTCCTTCATATTTACAAACCCTTAACGCAACTCACCTCGACACATTGCCATGTCGGCTTGTGTGCCTCGTTTACATATGGTGGGGGTGGGGGAACGTTCCAATACAAGTGTTAAAACGCAAAAATCCAACAGATTGCACTACGAGAAAATCGAAAGTTAAGAGAAAATTTGAAACCTGAGAGAGAAGTTAAGAAAATAAAATATACACAAGACTCTTCGCTTTCATCTTCACCTCGTATACACTCGTACCAAGTAATTAAAACTGTTCAGTGGCTTCAGATTCATTTGAAGACTCTGTAAACCACGTTGGGAAAAACGACGAGGTGGGATACGCTTTCACTCTCAAATTGTAATTTGAGCAAAACGAAAATGTTCAGTCAGATTCAAACAGAAAGTGATTAGGTATGTAGGCATTACTTTTTTTTTTCGCAGTGGCTACGTACAGTGCAACCTTGTACGCCTTCCGTTCAATGCAAAGGAAGTGGCAAGCTGTACCACCATCTGCCGACAGAATCAAAACAGTATTGTATGGATTCCGACATTAGAGGGCGTGTTTTGGCTAGCTGTTGTTATAGCAACCACACAATTGGCATGTCACGGTCGTGTGGATTTCAGATTTTCTTTTTTTTCTGCTTTCTGGATGATTAGCCATTGTCGAAAGGAACCATGCCTTAAAGGTAAGCCAGCATTTTTTGAGCGTTCTAGTGTTGGGTTAGGTTAACTGAGGTTAACTTAAGTTTAACCATAAAATGAGGTCCCGTAACTTTCTGGCAGCCATTTCTGTGACCACTAAAATATACGGATCATTAGCCTCCTGTAACCGGCCGAGGGGAAACCAACTGCCCCCTGTAAACAAATAGGTTGGGTACGTATATAAATCGACGTCGCCGTGAGCGAAGCGAGGGAGTGTGCGCCGCGGGCAGGGGACTCTGGAGCGGAGCGATGGCGTCCGCGTACTAGTATTGTAGAAGGGGAAACCAACTGCCCCTGTAATCGGCCGAGGGGAAACCAACTGCCCCCTGTAGCCAAATATGTTGGGGGTATGTTTATAATTCGGGGTCGCCGTGAGCGAAGCATTAGCGTCCATGTACTAGTATTGTAGAAGTGGCGGCTAGTATTGCGTCGTGGTCAGATAGTTCAATGTAACCAGATAGGGAAGATGGTAAAGTTTTTCCCAATTAACAATATTCATTCTATCCCATATTAGCTGCTTGAAGCTAAGATAAAATTGTTTGAAACGTTGCATTTTTCCACTAAGCGATGGGAATCTGCCATATTGCTTGTTTCGAAATTAGAGAAAGTTTGGAGTCTGAAACTGTTGGTAGATGGCGGTATAGCTAGCCACTTCCTTTGTATTGAACGGAAGGCGTACAAGGTTGCACTGTACGTAGCCACTGCCTTTTTTTTTTCTTCCTATCATATGTTTACAACCATACAAGCAGTGGCAGATGTTTTAATGGTGTACTAGCACTTAATGCTAAATGTTTGAATACTGTAACAGGTTAATCGTTAAAGAATTGCTTTGACGAGGTGGCCTTGCTATTGCAGTATTTGCTTTTGTATTTCAGTGCTAAATGTATATAAATAGATCTTTTATTTGCAGTCTCTGAATTTTAAACACATATTATTCCAATAAAATATTTATATAAAACCTTAGCACGTTTTACTTATTTTATATTGGTGATAAATAGTAGAAATAGGCTGGAAAATAAAGGTCACCGTGCTATTCCCTATATTTTTCTATGCGTTCGTCTGCTCCAAACCTTCCAGCTGACGTCACACGTCGGTAGCCAATGACCATCGATCACTCCGATAGAAGCCACCTTCTCTTTAACAACCATGCCTACACATCATCGAATCTCATTTCCTCGAATCGGCAAACCTCACTTCCTCGAACCACATATCCTCGAAATCAGGCTACATTTTCTCGAATAGTTTTAAAAATATGGTCCACGGAGCAGGGAGGGGAATTTTTTTTCTATTTATTTATCTTAATTACTTACAAGGGAATCCCTCGAACATGTATGTCACAGATTTCCACCAAATTGAAATACGTTACTCATTTGAAGCTACTATAGATGCTTGCAAAATAATGTTAAAGCGGTTAGGCTATGTGGGGTTCCCTTGTTAGTTGATGTTACTATCACATTTTACTAACTACCAGTCTCCACAGGGTAGTTGTTATATATCGATTGGTAGTTGTTTACAAGTGAAATAATTAATTATTCATAAATGTCCATTTTAGAACACAAAGTTTTATTCGTTTGGAACAAGTCGACTTTTGTCCTTTCGGACGTCTTCAGATTTTTTACAACATATTTTTAAATTTCTTACAATATAAATATTTTAAATTTAGAACAATATTGATCTATACATTGTTAATGTTTTTCCAGTTATATTGTTTTCTTTTGAGATTCAATTATAGTTTTTCTCTAAATATTTTCTTACATTTTATTAGTATAAAATAATCTTAATTTTTGTTTTTGCTTAATAATTCTTGTATTAAGAGAACTATATAATTAAAAATTAATAAAAGACAATACCATATATACTAATAAAATGTAAGAAAATATTTAGAGAAAAACTATAATTGAATCTCAAAAGAAAACAATATAACAGGAAAAACATTAACAATGAATAGACCAGTATTGTTCAAAATTTAAAATACTTATATTGTAAGAAATTTAAAAATATGTTGTAAAGAATCTGAAGATGTCCGAAAGGACGAAAGTCGACTTGTTCCAGACGAATAAAACTTTGTGTTGTAAAATGGACATTTATGAATAATTAATTATTTCAATATACAATACAACATGAGATATAAAATGCGTTTACAAGTGGTTGATATTAAAAAATCGATACTTTTTTAATATCGATTATTGTTTGTTTTTTTTTATTAATTTATTGACTGAATAAAGGGAAACATCTGTTTTTAAAAACATCTGAACAAATATTTTTGAAATTACATAAACTGTTAAAACTACACGTCTGTAAGTTAAACAATATCAACAAAATCAAAAGACAGAATAATTGAACTTTTAAAATTGTTTTTTAAATAAAATTTTTATTTGAATTTTTTAGTTGGATCTGAATTCTTTTATTTCAGTTCACAATAAAATTTTATATGTGGATATACTTTATAAAATTGATAATACTTAATCTTTAAAAAATCAATTAATTGGTCAATAAAAATATCTTCGAGGCATGGCCAGAAAATTTCTACTGTAAGAATTAAAATAATAAATAAAAACATTGTGCAATATGAAATGATTTGTTTTTGTGGTATTACCTGTATTTATTAAATAATAAGAGTAAATTTTTATTAACGAGAAAAACGAAAATTTATTAACAAATTAACTCACATTAGAGTTGCGTTTTTACCGCAACGAAACATGCTGTTTTGCGTTTTTACCGCTTAGCGCGCTACTTCATGATACAGGTAATGAATTGTCTGCATTACTGCGTGTAGTTTTTTTTTTTCAGTTTTAATTGTTTTATCGATTTACAGCTTTTTTTGATGAATAAAACGTAATTTTCGATCATTATTATAATTTTCCATATCAATAAAATATAGTTTCGTTCAAAAAACAT
This sequence comes from Rhysida immarginata, assembly GCA_023313115.1. Taxonomy (NCBI): domain Eukaryota; kingdom Metazoa; phylum Arthropoda; class Chilopoda; order Scolopendromorpha; family Scolopendridae; genus Rhysida; species Rhysida immarginata. The sequence goes on from JAHWFO010003282.1 coordinate 26,786, forward strand.
AGTTTCATAATGAAAAATAATTCTTCACATCCATATAACAAGTGATATTGCCCTCCTCCAACCATCCCCGTGGGCCGTGGTTTTTCGAGGATGTGAGGTTTGATGAAGTGGGGTGTACTGATTGTTTTCATATTATTTGTTGGCGACGAGAAATTCAAATAAAAAGTGAATAATTTATTGTATAATGAACTGGACACTGTATATGCAATATAATCTTAATATATAAAGTGCTTCATCAGTCTGTCATATCACGCAAATCTGGACTTTTCAATGGCAAGTGAAACAAGTGACGTGAGTGACGCAACAAAGTAAATGACACAACAAAATAAACAATTAAAAATCTGTTTTGTTTTTTTTTTAACAATAATAATACAACACATAATACAGTGTTAATTAATATTAATTAAATTGCTTTATCACGCAATGTCATTAAAATTAAACGCTTTATCACGAATTTCGTTAAAATTTTCAAAGTTTCAAATTCGGAGTTTTCCAGAGACAAATGAAAGTTTTCGGAGTTTTCTTCATTTGTCTCTGGAGTTTTCATTGGCTCTTCAGACCAGTGACCAATAGTAAGTCGTTATCTACTTTAATTCTGCGTGAGAGAGATTCGATAGAAAATTCTTTAGCTCAATAATTGTTTGATGCATGTAATAACTATTTGTAAATGAATATCTATTAATAATGGTTCTTAACTTAATGAACAGGGTTATGGCACCAACGAAGCGAAAATTTCAAATAATCGCGCAGCCTCCGCCGCGAAGGTCGAAGAAGCCTATGCGAGTCCAATGGAGTATGAAAGTCGACAGGACCGAAAAAGGCGTTTGGTTATGTGGCGAGCGGCTATACGACATCTACAGAAGGCGCAAGAGGAAACCAAAACTCCAGAGGAACAAAGGGGCCGACATGAAGCGCGTGTACGCAATGCAGCTGCTCAAGTCGCTCATCGAGAGCACATGATGGAAGTTGAAGTAAATCTTTAACGTGCACAAGACGCTGCAGCTCATGCTACTCGAAGACAGCAAATGTCGGAAGATGAACGTGTTTCGGATTGTCAATGCAATTTACTTCAACAACGAAGCAGCACAGCCCAGGTACACAAAGTTTACGGGCGAAACTTCGGCAATATGCTATTTGAACTAAAAAGTCATTGTTGCTCCTCCAAATGAGGTACCGCATGAACTGCTCAACTGTGGTCGAATTCCAGATTCATGAACTGTATCAGGGCGTACAATAGCGTTTATGCCTTTACGTCGATGGGTGCGTCAGTTCATTTTATTATCAAAAATACCATTACAGGCAACTGATAATTTAGTGGAGCTCAGATGTCGACAATTTCCCATTCGCCCAGCTTATGCAATGACAAGTCCCAGGATCAAACCTTAAACAACATTTGTATATACCTAGAGTAGATTGATACTGATACCCACCTTCGTTTTGCCTTGAAAAGCTCAGCGAAGACGAGCATCTCAGCTAGTTAATGTATATTACACGGTAATTTCGTCAGGACAAAATCCCCTCCGGACAAAACCTCCTCCAGCCGCAGTCGTCATTGCAGGGCTGATAATAATTCTTTTGTATAATATGATCCAGCAAATTTAGGTGCTTTTTTAGGCCAAAATTATTCGCATTATAGTAGAGAATTTACGGTAAGTATCAGATATAATAATTTTGAAAATCAGTTACCAAAGAAGCTTTTCGACCAACCCTTGTAGGATAGGGTAAACCTGGATTCATCAAACCTGATGACTTTTTTTCATCTGCTTCATTCTCCAATTTTTTTCCTCCCGGGCGAACAGTAATCATCTTTTCCTATTGTTTTTACTAAAAATCGGATATCTTGTGGCAGAGCAGTTGCTTAGTTCCAGTCGTTAAAGTTTCATTGCATTGTGCGGATGGATAAGCTTTTGATTTCCTTGTTAAATTTTCTTGTCAGGTCTAATGTACAATTTCTTCAGTTTTCCTTCATCATGCGTCTTAATGATCTCCGGTCACGATTAGTCAGAATTTTTTTCCGATCACAGTTACCTCTCGGGGTTGATGATTCAGATCTTTCCTTCCAAGGCTTTATTGTTGAACACTTTTTACTCAATCCTAGTAATTGCCGCAATCTCTTTGCTTGTTTTCTCTGCTTGGAATAAGCCGATAATTTGCTCCTTCTGAAACTCGGTGACATCTTTTCCGCGACCATGTGCTGCGTCCACATACATCTTTCTTCAAAACAAATAAAGCGATAAACTAATGCAGGACAAGACAAAGGAAGTATTTATTATCTGCGCAAATTCGCACAAGACTTCAATAGTATGCCTGTGACTGACTCCTTAGTATTTGCATATTGAAGATTCAACAGCGACTTTATTTTGACTAGGCAGTGAATCATCACCATCATTTACAACCGTTATTTATCCACTGCAGGATGAGGTCTCCTCCAAATTTATAAGCACTGAAAAAGCATAGTTAATTTGAAGTGAATTGACCAATAACCCTATACTCTGGCAAATGAAAATTGCAATCTCATCATAAGAGTGAGTAAACATCCGCGCCAGAAGATCATCCTGTAACCTGATCATCACGAAAGCCAAAAGACCTGAACCTTAACGCTCTTGGTCATCAAGGTTGACATCCATGTTGCCAATTTAGCAGGGGTATGTCCAGTTTAAAACACATTTTCATTGTTTTGTGCATTGTTTAATTTTTATTACTAATGTTCCATGAAGGACAATTGCATGAAATAAAATGCTAAATTAGCAATACTTGTTTGTAATCTGTTTGTAATCAACGATGGTTTAACCCATAATCCTTTGTGAAGTCATGCTACAATACTGTTACTAGAAGCGAATCTATATATATATAAAATTTCCCACCGAGGGCATGGATGTTTGTGTTTGCCTATATCACCATCATCCTTTCATCCCAAACAGCTAGTCTCCTGGTTAAAAGGGGAGATGCAGGCTGAAAATCCATCCATATATAAAATTTCTCTGTATGTCTGTTTGTTCGCTATGCATTCTAAAATGGCTGAACTAATCTTGATGAAATTTTGCATGGTAATTTAGGAGCCCTGGGAAGGTTTTAGGCAGGTCAAATTGATCCAAGGCCAAGGTGGAGTTATAACTTTTTTCTCCTCCCCCCCCCCCCCCCCCCACATACACACACACATTCTGTCTCTCTTTTTTAAGGGAATTCTAATTTCTCTGACCACGTAAAGGGGTAATACAAGAAGAAGATAGGTTGAAAATAGATAGAAGGAGAAAGAAGATAGAAAAAGATAGATGAACTGGAGGCTTTTGTTGCAGAAAATGAACGAAAGCTACTCAATGACCAAAGAACTGCTTACAACAGGATAATTGATGCTGTCAGAAGACAGACTGGAAAAAATTTTTTCTTGATGTGCCTGGAAGCACAGGAAAAACCTTCCTGATCAACTTTTTCTCGCAAAGACCAGGCAGCACTGCATATCTTGCTGTAGCACCTTCTGGTATTGCAGCAGCATTTCATACTGGAGGTAGGACTGCACATTCAGCTTTTAAGATTCTTTTGAACTTGGCCAAAACAGATTCTTCAATATGTAACATTTCAAGGAATTCAGGCATGGCCATTGTTTTTCAATAAACAAGGCTCATTATTTGGGATGAGTGGACCATGTCATATCACAAAGCACTGGAAGTTGACAAGACTTTGAATGACATCAGAGGCAGTGACAATCTCTTGGGAGGAGTGACTGTGGTACTTGCAGGAGACTTTCAACAGATGGGAATCATCATCCCAAAAGACACAAAGGCTGATGAGCTGAATGCTTCTTTGAAGAGCTCCATTCTCTGGCAACATGTTCAGAAACTGGAACTGAAGACCACCAGGAGAGCCCGTCTATTTGAAGATTAAACAGCTGAGTATTTTCACAGCAATTGCTTGCCAATAGGACTTACTGATAAACAAGACATTAAAATGAAAAGACTTCTGATTAAGCCCCAAAAAAGATCTAGGAAAGAAACCCGCTTATACCAATTAAGTCTAGGGAACCACCCTTATTTGGAAAAATCCCCAGAATAAAATGTAGTTGAACTTAATGGAGATATTTGAAAGAAAGGTTCCAGACAAAAATTGAAGGTTTATTGCTTGTACAATAAATGAGTATATCAAAAGAAAACAATAAAATGGGCAGATATTTTCCACAAGTGTCGACCGACAGTTACAAATGGATAGGACTGGCTATCCTCAGGCGAACTCAAAATGGCCGAAGGACGATAAGGTACTGTTCAACAACACAATCTTGTTTGGAAATCTTTTGAAGTTAAAAAAAAAAAAAAACCTCTCCACAAACTGGCTTGTGAGGAGGCGGTTAAAAAAAATCTGAGAGAAACTCTCCCACCAAACGAAGTGTGTGCCCTGGAAGAAAGGGGAAAGAAAGAAAACCCGAAGCAAAAAGAACAAAATTCACAGTAAAGGTAAATTTAGGTAAGCTGAACAGTGAAAGGCGGTAGAGAAGAGACGAAACGCTTAACGAAAGAAAAGACGACGAGGGACAACACTGTGAAGGACGGCAAGAGCGTGGAACGAACAGTGGGAATAGAGTGGATAGTACGATTGGCGAGACGTCTTCACGCTCTGGACCGGGTCGAGGCTAAAAGAAAAGAACGGTATATCAAAGTTGCAAGTGAATTAAGAAACCAGTAAGAAAAAATATTGGCAGTTAAGATAAAATGACGGGAAGACAGTCCCTAAGAGGCGTAACGTCCGAGTGAAGGAAGAATCAGTCTTCTGGACGAAATACAGTCCATAAAGAACGCTCTCCGCTTGAGCGTTCAAAATAGTGGCACATCACGGTCCTGGTGAAAATGTCCACAGGGGAAAAGTCCATTCGGGGAAAATCGGGTAAAGATCAACTGTAGCGACCCCCACAATAGATGTTTTACACGTTACGCTCGATGAACGAGATATGGCGTCGAGGTGAGGTGTGCTAAGGGTTCGGGACCAAACAAAGAAGTACTCTCTGACACTGCGATATTATTGGCATTAATCTTTTTTATTTCCATTCTAAACCAAGTTTCTTATTCATATTTTCCATAACCACAATATTTCAGACTTATCATGTTTACTTGGGGCCCCTTAATTCCAAATTATGATTCTAATTAAATGCTATTTCAGAGCGGTATTTCCGACTTAACTAAAACAAACCGGCACTCGGGTTCACTAATAGCTCTGGGCCTGCATACACTATAGTCCTAGTCTATTTAGTAAGAGAGTATGTGGGCTCTCAGCCACATCGTCAGGAAAACTCAGCGTGCCTCCAAATAAGTATTCCTACTAACTGACGCTCAATAGCGTAATGCACCTCTTTTGATCACGCAACTAGGGGGGGGGGGACAGAGACCCCTCTTGGCAAGCACGGGAGAACCTGACTCAGAGGCCACTGGCGAGCTAAGAGTTCCGTTGGTGCGTTCAGAGGTTTAGCATTCAGCATGAGCACCTTCAATACTGTGTACTCGACACATCAAACTCCCTTAAACCGAATGACCATGTATGCAATATAGCCAATTCCATTTACGATCGAGGTGCTTAACTACTTAACATAATTATTTAATCTTACAGTTATGTTTTTAAAAGATGCGGGAAAAACAGTCAGTTTAAAGAGTTATTATTGAGAGTGATACTATAAACACGCGTGGGTGTAGCGTCGACACAGCGATTGTTCAAAGTAGTTGCTCTTGGCGGGAGGAACCGACGACACGCTGGGAACTGGACACTTCCGAGCGTTCGTTCTGCTTCTTGCCCACGATGTATTAATATAAATAGTTATGGTCACTCACCAATAATCTTCTTATCTGCAACTTTACCAACTCTGCTTTCAAATGCGAATTAATTCCTGTATTGAATAACTTGGGCGTCAGCAACATGGTGGCATCAGCGCATCGATCCCCATTGACATCATGTATAGATTCATTTCACACGGAGCGAACCATCCTGTGGCCTATTCCAATTTTTCACAGCAAAAACGCCAAACATCATAAATACTTAAGAAAACTAAATGAATATTTCTTTAAACATAATAGCGAGGAATTCCCTCTCCATGTCCACTTATTCGAACCTCGGAGTCGGGAATGACTAGCACGTAAAAGTACGTCTGTACCTCACAACGATATTTAAAAAAAACAAAAAAAAACAAAAAAAAACAGAACAATAAAAAATAAAACATTTAACAAAAAAAGTGACATATTCAAACTTCTGTGAACACGATTGCAACAATCCTCCGTTGGAAGCTGATGCGATCTTCTTGGAAAAGCACCCAACAATTGCAGCTCCAACAGAGGATTAATTACGATCGCTCACATGAGAGCAACAAATAGCTCTACAACAAACAAATACGCAACGCACTTGTAACCTCAACAGAACAACAAAACATACCTTATAACAAACATCCAAAGCGTACTATAGCGAATCCTTGACTACCCAGTATTCAAACGAACAAACCAACAAACCACATAAATTTTGATAGCTAACCCCCCCCCCCCCTTCCTCCCGTCGGACATATACGTGACTGACCTTTAACTGGAACGTCACATACTCCCGATGAAAGGCCTCGAACATACCCTGTCAAGGGTTACGTTCGATTAAAACAAAGTCAGCCTACTTAACAAAACGTATCTTAACACGCTAAAATTCACTCAAACATCTCAGTATCAGAACAATACAAAAAAAAAAAATACCAATGAAACAATCCATAACTACAAACCAAGACACTATATCTAACACAAAACTGATAAAATCACTAGACAGAGCTGCATTCATGACTACGTCCTATAATAAAACAAACTACACAAAGCCGCGCACACCACTATATACCTCACCAGGCTCAGATAAATACCAGAATCATCAATCATCAATCATATATTCCTAGATTCACCCATAGCATATCGACCTTTCATAACCGACACGCGCAAACACCAACACAAAAAAAACAACACTGTCCTACGAAGCGATTAAAACACACAAATGATAATTCACTCCGTACTACACAGCTTGCATCCCTCTTAACCTTAATCACTACCAATCCAATTGCACAAACCTATCCTTCAATTCTACTACAAATTCCAAATTCTCAGTGCTTCTCATTCTTACATCTGTATCATAAAGTACATAACCACACATAAATCAAAATTTCTTCCTTCCTCATTTACCTATTCAGCCGTTCAGTATTCAAACCAGAGATTACTAATACTAAATCCCGTTCCAATAACTAGTTTAACTTTACACTTCTCCTTTATTACGCCTCTACACAGCACTCTTAACTTCTACGATCAAACACTACTAACCCGAAACGCCCGCAATACAACAAGCCATTCACCTAACCATAGGCCCCTCACTTACCACCACACACATATACACTACCACCCAAAAGGAAAATAAAACCAAAACTAAACCAATCAACCATCGACAGAAGCCCTCGTTTAAATTCCATTTCAACAAATCAGCAATACTCTCCATACTCACCACAGCCACTCATTTCCTAAACAAAATTACTAAACATCAAACGACTAATAAAAATTACCCATAAACCCTTCTCCAATTCCGATTTCGCTCTACAAATCAATTATGTTAACAATTCAATCAATGATTATTTAGTTCCCCAAATTGCTTTTATTCATGTTAACTCAATACCTATTATTCAATTCACTTAACGTCCAAATCCAATTCTAAATTACAGTAACTAGCTTACATGTCGTTTCGCAACTCAAACTTATTCAAACATATACTTAACTACGTTTCACAATCCAAATAAAACACCAACAACCAAACCAGCATACAACACGAAACAAAACTCTCCTCCCCACACTTAACAATTAGCAAACTTACACGCCAGAGCCAACGCGGCTGAAGTCCAGACCCATATGCTTCCATCACTTCCCTCATTCCTAACTTTCTGACTCCATTCTTTGCTTTTCTTACCACATCATCCTCCTTATTTTTTGCCCAGTGCTTAACTCCACCCCCTGTTTTCTCTTTCTTCTTCGGTTTGCTATCAACCACTCCTTCCGGTTTCACGTTCCCCTTCCCGCTCTCTTCACGTGCTGAGTTCCCGCTCTGTTTTCCTACATTGCTGGAGGCAGACCTTGTCTCAGTTCCTTCCATCGTCAACACAGTACACTTTAACTCTTGAGTGATGGACAACCATCCCGTTTTTCCATGCAAGATGCCTTCCTCCCTTTCTTGTTGGGCTACCTGACTGCCCATTACTTAGCTTAGTACCCACACCCTGCAATGGCTCAGAATGGCGTTCATTTGTTACTCCAGCCTGGGGAGTCGTATCAACACTCAAACTCATTGTACGTACTTTAGTGACATTTCTCTCCTCCCCTTCCATAGGAAGATCCTCCCAGGAGTTGTGTACTGGTTTACTTGAATTCCCATCCAACCCATCAACTACTCCTTGAGTCACGGTTCCCCCCTGAGAGTTGAGCACCTCTTGTCTTAGTGGTGTTGCTCTTGGAACCCGTGAGTCATCTTCGCCACTCATTTTATCTGCCCCCTCTCCTGCTATATTCTCACTCATCGAGCTTTCATAACCCTTCATATCGCTTAAAATTATGTTATCGGTCATGATCATGCTCTCCGGTTCTTCAAAACCAGAAACTTCCCCATAATATACCACCATTGACGTAAATTGTGAATCAGTATTTGGCACGACTCCCATATTGGAATAGGCTTCCATCATTATGTCTGTCCCATCTGATGTGCCCCCATTCACCTGCGCAACCACTGAGTCCGTAAATGCGCAAACAATTCGCCATTGTCTCCCTTGTTTACCCCCTCTGTCGTCATTCCGGACTGGACTATCTGCCAGCCCTCACTTGCAGGATGAGCATGCCATAGGTCCTCACCTAGGGCATACACTCCCCTATCATTCAAAACGGTTGGAGGATCATGACCTGTCGCCTCGTCCTGCCTTCCACGCTTCTGTCTATACTCCCTATTTTGCCAGGGCTTCCAAATTTGCTCCGCCCTTACCCATTTGGTATCCCCAAACCGAAGGCCCTCTAATTTCACCTGCCCCATCTGACGATTGCACCTTAAATGGCCCCTTCCACCTCATATTGTTGGCCCCACTCTCAGATACACGCAACATGACCCACTCTGCGTCAGTCTCCATAGACCCCCCACAGTCTAACTCGCCCCCATTTGGAAAGTCTAAACCGGCGTCTACACAGACCCCGCTGCCATTTATCTCCCGTGCATGGCCCCCCGTCATAAGCATCCTGGTCACCAAGTGAGCTAAATTTTCGATCAGTGACTCCACGCGGACGAAGTGCTCCATGCACCCTCTATGATCTAACGTCACTTCATCCTGGGCTTCCATACATCGCAACTAAAGCACACACACACACACACACACACACACACACACACACACACACACACAAAATCCTACTCTAAACACCACCCACACAACCACTAATGCAATGACTCCTTCCAGTCCTTCTTAACATAGACTCTCTTGTATCTCTCTCAACCGTCCTCAACATTCACCCATTCACCAGTCTAAATTAGGACCCTAACGTAGCCTGTGTCCCACAATACATTTTCTCTAACCTCTCAAAACTCATACGAGTTCATGACATTTAAACATGCTACGCAAAAATACAACAAAATACAAAATACACCCAAATATACCGCAGTATCAGGAAGACCTCAAAAATCCGGAAAATCTGAATGTTTGGTCCCTGTTCGGGCACCTGTGTAGCGACCCCCACCCCCACAATACATGTGTTACACGTCGCGCTCGATGAACGAGATATAGCATCGAGGTGAGGTGTGCTAAGGGTTCAGGACCAAACTAAGAATTACTCTCTGACACTGCGATATTATTGGCATTAATCTTTTTTATTTCCATTCTAAAACAAGTTTCTTATTCATATTTTCCATGACCACAATATTTCAGACTTATCATGTTTACTAGGGGCCCCTAATTCCAAATTACGATTCTAATTAAATGCTATTTCAGAGTGGTATTTCTGACTTAACTAAAACAAACCGGCACTCGGGTTCGCTAATAGCTCTGGGCCTGCATACACTATGGTCCCAGTCTATTAAGTAAGAGTGTATGTGGGCTCTCAGTCACACCGTCAGGAAAACTCAGCGTGCCTCCAAATAAGTATTCCTGCTAACCGACGCTCAATAGCGTAATTCACCTCTTTTGATCACGCAACTAGGGGGGAGGGACAGAGACCCCTCTTGGCAGGCACGGGAGAACCTGACTCAGACCCCTCTTG
>JAHWFO010003282.1:37060-54077 GCA_023313115.1 Rhysida immarginata
ACCTGACTCAGACCCCTCTTGGCAGGCACGGGAGAACCTGACTCAGAGGCCACTGGCGAGCCAAGAGTTCCGTTGGTGCGTTCAGAGGTTTAGCGTTCAACATGAGCACCTTCAATACTATGAACTCGACACTTCAAACTCCCTTAAACCGAATGACCATGTACGCAATATAGCCAATTCCATTTATGATCGAGTTGCTTAACTACTTAACATAATTATTTAATCTATGGTTACAATACGTAGTCATACAGTTATGTTTTTAACAGATGCGGGGAAAACTGACAGTTAAAGAGTTATTATTGAGAGCGATACTATAAACACGCGTGGGTGTAGCGTCGACACAGCGATTGTTCAAAGCAGTTGCTCTCAGCGGGACGAACCGACGGCACGCTGGGAACGGGACACTTCCGAATGTTCGATCTGCTTCTTGCCCACGATGTATTAATATAAATATTTAAGGTCACTCACCAATAAACTTCTTATCTGCAAATTTACCAACTCTGCTTTCAAATGCGAATTAATTCCTGTATCGAATAACTTGGGTGTCAGCAACATGGCGGCATCAGCGTGTCGATCCCCATTGACATCATGTATATATTCATTTCACACGGAGCGAACCATCCTGTGGCCGATTCCAATTTCTCACAGGAAAAACGGGAAACATCATAAATACTTAAGAAAACTGAATGAATATTTCTTTAAACATAATAGCGAGGAATTCCCTCTCCATGTCCACTTATTCGAACGGGAATGACTAGCACATAAAAGTACGTCCGTACCTCACAACGATATTTAAAAAAAACAAAAAAAAAACAAAAAAAAAAACAGAACAATAAAAAATAAAACATTTAACAAAAAAGTGACATATTCAAACTTCTGTGAACACGATTGCAACAATCCTCCGTTGGAAGCTGATGCGATCTTCTTGGAAAAGCACCCAACAATCGCAGCTCCAACAGAGGATTAATTACGATCGCTCACATGATAGCAACAAATAGCTCTACAACAAACAAATACGAAATGCACTTGTAACCTCAACAGAACAACAAAACATACCTTATAACAAATGAATCCTTGATTACCCAGTATTCAAACGAACAGACCACTTAAATTTTGATAGCCCCCCCCCCCTTCCTCCCGTCGGACATATGTGACTGACCTTTAACTGGAACGTCACACAACCAATGGATGGCACGGGCTACGACGCATGAACAAAGTTTATGATGAACCAGCAGATAGTTCATGAAGGCCTCGGGCGGCAACGTGTACCAAGGCGTCAATGGCAGAACGAAAAAATCAAAAGCTCACCACGGTTCATCCTCGAAAACAGTCAATTATATGAAAAGGAAGTCCATCCTATCACAGTCGAATCCGATCTGCAAAGAGATAATCTGACGGTGAACGTTCTGACAAGAAGTCTGCATATTTCATCACCAAACAATCCATTGACTAACATTTCCCAATACTGAAAACTCAAGGTATGGAATCAAAAAGATGAGACTCAGTAATCATCTTCCTGTGCCGACCAGGCCATGGACAGGAGCTCAAGTAACTCGAAAAAATTCCGCGACCTCCAAAAGAAAGGACATCTCGAGCACTAAGAGTGAGGATCAAACAAAGGCGTAAAACGCAAAAGCGTGATAATTCGCTAAATAATTGTTTTAGGGAATACAGAACGAAATATAACAACAATACTAAGTAATTAAGAACTTTAAAACAGTGAAAAGTTCACGAGTTAAAACTTAAATAACGGCCAAGAAAGACTAAAAACAATAATTTAAGAGAAAATCTTTTAAAATATTATTAAAGGGCGAAAAAGTTAATAATTTAATACCTTTTGGAGGGCTTTTGCCGAGAATATCGTTATAAAAAAAATGACATCAAAATATTTATAGATAGGAAAACCCCAAGGTAACAATGCAGATAAGTATTGCGGGTAAGTTAAATAAAATTTAAAAAAAAATTCGAGTTGGAATAGAAAATTTCTTTAGTAAAGTGAGGATCTCAACATGCATCACAAAAAAAATTGCCAAATCACAGCAAACGAATTCCTCTCGTTTTCCTTTAACCAATACAATTAGAGCTTAAACTTCAAAATTGTTCAAATAAAAGGAAAAGGAATTCCTCATTCACAGCACCACAAAAGTTAAGTGAATAATATTTATATGTAACTCAAGGATAAGTCGGGCCAGACCACTCATAAGAACCGTCAGGGTTCTGCTAATTGAAGTTTTGATGTGAGAAATGTAATTAAGCAGGGAAAGTGATGCTTACAGAACGCGTCATGCAGATCCTTTAATAAGGAGGGGGCTACTGTAACCTCTGAAATTCTTTCTGGCATCGGAAAAAAAAATAGTTGAAGAGGAATTTACTGGAAAGAGTGATTCCATTTCTGTTATCGTCATAAGAAGTGTACTTTCAATGTCGCCCACACCTTAAGATTTAGTTATAACAAAAATAAGGAGCGCAACGCTATCCGGGATTCAGTAGATTGTACTTTTGGGGTTCCACCTAATTAAATAATTAAGCATAATTGGAACGTAAGTAATAATTAAAACTGGATTTAATTCTCCAAACATAAGCTAAAGATATTAATGAAGGAAAAAAAAGGAAAAATTCCGCGACCTGGATTCGAACAAGGGACTATGAGTATCACGGCTACATTTTAATAATTCATAAACCTTTTTGTAGCTGACTGAATGTGAGGAACAGAATGTGTCGATTCGACAGAGTGGCGAAACGATTCTGGGACGAAATGAATGTGACGATTTCAATGTAATTTGCTGAATCTGTCCAGTCTATTGAGTCAAATCGATTCTGGGGCGTACGAATATAATGACTTGACTAAACGAACGGAAGGCGTCAAATTGGCTTGAGTGTCAAAATGATACTGAGCGAAATGAATGCGATGATATGAAGCACTGAAAAAAGTTTCAGACCTGATGATGCGTGACGAATTGATTTTTAAATTATTTATTTATTTATTTATTTATTTATTTATATATATGCATTCCAGATGGAATAAAGTATAATTAGGAAAGTAAACAGGAAAAATAATAAAAAATATAGAAAATTTTTGGGAATACATCAGTTTGTTATAAAATGTTTGTTACAGTTCAGGATAGTATTATTATTATTCTTCAGAGTAGGTTAGTCATGGTCCATTTGTCCGTTGATATAATGTTCTGTGATCATCGAAAATAGGGTAGTTCGGTTGGTAGTGGTAAATCTACTCCAGAATTCGCTATTTATTAGGAGCATTAGCAAAAAGCTACTTATAAAAATGCACGCTTGGACTGTACATTTATCCGACCATCCGCCGTTTGCACGATTACTTGAAAACAGATTAACTGTTTCAATTTATGTTTTTAAAAATATGACCATCAAAATCTTAGCTTGGCTGTATCAACTTTTCAGGCTTTTTCGTGGACCCCTTTTTCAAATTCACCTGCTAAAACAGTGACCGTAAAGAATACCAAAATAATGGCTTGTCATAGAACAATTGATTCGTCAAGAATGAATAAACTGCTACATTCATGATCATCTTTTAAGCATTGTGACCTGGGCACGCGCACATGAAATCATTTTGTCAAGGCTCAATAACTCAATCACTCAATATTTGAGCAATAAAATAGACGTAAATTTGGAAAGAATTAAATAAATTTCCGTTGGTTACTAATAACTTAGCTAGACCTTAAATTCTCGAATTTATTATTACTTCTATGTCACAGCTAAAGCTCCTTGGAATATTTACAAGATTTTATTTTCATTTCATTTTGGAATTTTTTTACTATTATTAGAAGAAACGGCAGAATAATGCTGTCATATTTTAATTGTTACTATTGTTTCAGAAAAGTATATACATTTTAATTATCCAATTTTATACAATTACAATGTCCAACAATTTTTAACTTTCAAAAAATTACTAGGCAAAGAATAGTTGACTTTTGGTCATTTGGGTGCGCTGATTCCGAATCTGCAAAACATTTTTCTCTATCGAGTCTCAATTTTTGGTAAATCGCATACTAAAATTTTACAATTTCTGTAATTAAGGCATTTTAATCCAAACACTGTTTCTCATCTTGATCACCCACTTCAATTTCGAAATATAGATTATAAAGTTTTTTGACGTAATTTGATATTTTTTGCTTATAAAACTTTGTTGTTACACATCCACAAATATAACAATAAATTATCTGGATTGTTTTTACAAGTTCCTCTAGGCATTTTCATTTATTTAAGTATTATATGTAGCTGAAAATAAAATATATATATATATATATATATATATATATATTTAAAATATATTAAGTAATTTTGAAGTAATTAAGTAATATATTGTGTGTAAGTGTCAAATTTACATAAAAATATAAAAATTTCAATCACGATTTACGAAAAATTGAGACCTGATAGGCAAAAATGAGCGTCATTTTTGTAATCTATGCAAAAAATTACCTTCGAAACGGTGCTTCTCTGTTCAGTAATTTTTTTGTAGTTGGACAGTGTTATTATAGATATAAAAAGCAAGAAAATAAAAAACATTTACTTGGATGGATGCCCCCTTACCTTAGATCAGGACTTTGGGTGCTTCAGGGATTCTGTGAGCTATGCTGGTTATAGCACGGCTGCTTTAGGGTCACCCTTACCAGAAAGGTCATGGTTGAGAAGCGAGACGAAGAGTATCCAAACAAACATATATCTCATGATGTCGACGAATGAGAGAATTCGTACTGCATCAGGTGTGGCGCAGGTTAAAGTCACCCACGTTCGGGAGTTAGGCAGAGGCTCTCGTTCGAAAAATAGTCGACAGTCTCCCGGCTGTTATCCGGAGCAATGCCTCCGAGAAGCCCCACCAGTGCACTCCCTATGCTCTTGGGGAAACTGTAGGTGGCAGCGCATGCCTTTACCCAGGAGGAGAAACGGGTAAAGCGACAACGGGATCGGGTACTGTCAATTGGCAGTTGGAACGTATTCTCCATGACAGGAAAGGAATCAGAGTTAGTGGAGGAAGCCAAATGGTATCGACTGGATATCATAGGTATTACCTCTACGAAACGTTCGGGTTCTGGAACTGTGGACTTAGGAGGAGGATGGAAGCTTTTCTACTCTGGTGTCGACCCTAACATGACTGCCCAGGCGGGAGTGG
Source organism: Rhysida immarginata (assembly GCA_023313115.1). Lineage (NCBI taxonomy): Eukaryota > Metazoa > Arthropoda > Chilopoda > Scolopendromorpha > Scolopendridae > Rhysida > Rhysida immarginata. The sequence continues at coordinate 42,207 of JAHWFO010003282.1, forward strand.
GAATACTCACAAGTCCCTGGCTGGCAGATTATGTTGCAGATTGGACCCTCTTAGGTGGAAGACTGTGTCTCCTGAGGCTTCAGATAGGGAAACGGTCTCTCTCTCTATTTGTTGCATATGCTCCGAATGCAGTCACAGAGTACCCACTTTCTCTAGATGAAGTTGATGCTGCTCTTAGGAGGAGAGGGAGTGCAGATTCTGTCATCCTGGTGGGCGACTTCAATGCACACGTAGGGGCTGATGACCAAACGTGGAAAGGCGTTTGGGAGGTATGGTGACCCCGATTTAAATGTGAATGGGAGGTGCTTGTTGGATCTCTGTTGCAACATTGGATTTCCATCACAAACACCTTCTTCCAGCACAGGGATGTCCATAAGTATACCTGGTACAGGGATGCAATGGACCAGAAGTCACTGATTGATTTTGTAATTGTTTCAGCCGACTTACTCCGATCAGTGTTGGATACTCATGTGAGAAGAGGGGCAGAACTATCAACTGATCACCACCTTGTTGTCTGCACTTTGCGGTTCTCTGAATCCATGCCAACCAAGCGAAATACTAGGTTCAGACAAACTTGGCGCATCAAATGGGAGGCATTGGAGGATAGAGCTGTGAGGAAGACCTTTGCAGATAACATATCTTCAAGTTTCAAAGAACTACCCAGTGATCGTGGTACTGTTGAAGAGGAGTGGCAGTTGTTTAAAACTGCTGTGATTACTTCGGCAGCATTGTGCTCTGGTCGTAAGCGTCTGAGTGTGGTGCAGGGTGGTGAGAAAAGGACTGCATGGTGGAACGGTGAAGTCCAAGAAGCTGTCAAGGCAAAGAAGGAAGCCTATTTGCTATGGCTTGCAAATAAGTCAACTTCGAGTCGAGTGCGGTACACTATGGCGCGAAAAGCAGCAGCAAAGACAGTATCAACAGCTAAAGCCAAGGCCTGGGAGAAGTTCGGGGAGAAATTGGAGGCAGACTATGGTTCGGCAAACAAGGTGTTCTGGCAGATCGTGCGCTGCCTCCGTGGAAAGAAATCTTTTTTATCACAAACTATTAAGAGTTCAGATGGGAGGCTTCTGAAAACAGAGGAGAACATATTGCATAGGTGGAAGGAATACTTTGCATCTCTTCTTAATCCGGTGACAGCAACAACTGAGGCACATGAGGTGCACCTTGGAGTGGAGAATAGTCACGGTAGTATCACTGAAACAGAAGTCAGATGGGCAATTAAGTTCCTGAAGACTGGCAGAGCTGCAGGTGATGATGAAATCCTGTCCGAGATGTTAAAGGCCTTAAATCAGGATTGTATCCTGTGGCTGACTCGAGTGTGTCAGGTTGCTTGGATATCTGGACAGGCCCCTAGGCAATGGCAGACAGGAATTGTGATCCCTATCTTCAAAAAGGGAGATCAGAGAGATTGCAACAACTATCGAGGCATCTCTTTGCTCAGCATTCCTGGGAAAGTGTACGCTAAGTGTCTGGAGAAGAGAAGTCGGGAAATAGTCGACTCCAAACTGTCGGGGGAGCAGTGTGGTTTCCGACCTGGCCGAAGCACGACGGATCACATCTTTGCTCTAAGGCAAATCTTTGAGAATCCTGGGAGTATGCAAAAGAGGTCTATGCTTGCTTTGTGGACCTCGAAAAAGCATATGACAGAGTTCCTCGGGAGAAGCTCTGGCAAGTGTTGCAAGAGTATGGAGTGGATGGGCAATTACTGGTCTCTATCATGTCTCTGTATGAAAGCTCTGAGATGTGTGTCCGGATAAATGGCATTAAGTCAAGACCGTTCACCGTGGGTGTTGGACTCCGCCAAGGGTGCATACTGTCGCCCCTCTTGTTCATTATCTTTATAGACTGGATAGACAGGGGCAGCCGAGGCGATGAGCATGTTTGTGTGGGCAACTGCCAGGTGGAGAGGTTGCTCTTTGCTGACGACCTTGTACTCCTTGGGTCTTCTCGCACGAACCTTCAGCATGCACTAGACTGGTTTGCAGCCAAATGTGAAGAAGCTGGGATGAAACAGTGTGGTTAAAACAGAGGTTCTGGTCCTTTCAAGCTCCATGTTAGGGGAGCCTCATTGAGACAGGTTGAGAAATTCAAGTATCTCGGGATTGCATTCACGAGTGATGGACGGCAGGAGAAAGAATTGGATGCTCGGATCGGTGCAGCAAGCTGTGTCAGACGTGAACTGTTCTGATCTGTGGTAACGAAATGCGAGCTGGATAACAAAGCCAAGCTCACTGTCTTCAAATCTATCTTTGTCCCCATTCTCACCTATGGTCATGAGGCTTGGGTAATGACCGAAAGGGTGCGATCGCGGGTCAAAAGTGGCCGAAATGAGATTTCTGAGAGGCATGGCAGGTGTTACCCTACTAGATAGAGTGTACAGCAGCACAATAAGGGAATCTTTAGGTGTTGAGCCGCTACTTCTCCGCATTGAGAGATCTCAGTTGCGCTGGTAAGGCCACGTGATACGGATGCTGCAAACTAGTCTTCCTAGGCAGTTGTTATTTTCCAAGCCGGTGGGTAAGAGACCAAGGGGTCGGCCTAGAACCATGGAGAATCTGGGTTCGGGTAGCTTGGATATTACCAGGGAGGACATGCGCCTGATGGTGGAAGATCGCGATCGCTGGAGATCCTCCATAGGGCTGCTGCCCCCGCGACCCTAACGGATAAGCGGGTTTGAAAAGTAAGTAAGTATAAAAAACAATTTTTTATTAATATACTTTCAATGACTAAATTCAGAAAGAAGAAGAAGCATCATTTCCAATGAAATTAGGAAATATCGTCAGTCTTTTTGGGTTGCCAAATTTTTTATCATAATTATTAATACAAATCTGCATTAAAACTTATTTAACTATTATCAGCATAGAGACTGTAATAAAATTTAAATATTAGTAAGGACATATTAATTTTCATGAACTCCGTTGATTTTTAAACCCTATTCAAAGTGAACGCGCGAATCTTATTTTTAACAGCATCGCGAAAGGTTTCGGGTTCGACGACATGCTGACAAACGCCATTAGATGGCAGCACCTTAAAATCCCCCTAGTTTATGCACGATGATGGGACCAGCTTTAACATGGAAGAGACTCACTCTTCATTTTGAGCTCTTGGTAGAACCTTGTTTTTACAAATTTCAGGCGACCAATAATATTTATTCGTAAAATCCGAACTTCGTAAAAAACAACCTCCCCCCTAAAACAAACAAACAAACAAAAAAAAAGCGTAAATAGGCACTGAATTTTTAATAGGCAGTATTTTTAATACAATTAGGCTCATACACTGATTAAGTAGTTGAGTTTTGAAAATATTTAAGAATTGTTGCCTGATGCATATTTGAAGTTATATCATTATTTAAGTAGTTTAAAAATTCAAAAAAACTGTCAAAAATATCGTCTGGTACATTTTTAGTTGCATACAGATGGTTTTTTAGAGTTTCTAAGGAGCTTTTAATTTGTGAGGATGTTGCTTTGAATGTTGTATTTTCCAATTTCTCGTCATTGTCATCTTCATATTCTTTTTCGCCGCCATCTTTGTTAAGAACGCAAATTTCGTTATCATTTAACGTTGGAGAAGTTAAAACATCCGCATCAATATTAGCAAACTCGGAGAATTTAGATTGAAAATTCAGCTTATTTTTCAGGATTTCCCACTCTTCAAATCCTTCAAAGTCGCTATCATCATCTTCGGGTGGGACTGCAAGTTCAGTTTCACTTTAGTTTACATTACTGTGGTGCCCTCTGTTGGTGACAGCAAAAAGTAGTCCAGTTAATCATCGATCATGACGGCGATAACATAAGCCAAATGAACAAAATGCAACCAGACGAAAAAATGCAGCCAGGCCGCTCATGCAAAATTTTTCACTTTTTTAGTAAAATTTTTTACTACCAATTACAACTTCTAACTTTGTAAAAACTGAATTTCGTCGTAAAAACACTTCGTAAAAATTAAAGTTTATTTTATGGAAATTACCAGGAGGAGTTCGGGATTTCAGAATTACTTCGTAAAATCCGGAATTTCGTAAAATGCGAGTTCGTAAAAACAAGGTTCTACTGTAGTAAAAAATGCCTTAAATAAGCAAGATCTCTAACATAGCAGGAAATGCTGGCAATTATATTTTTTACATGGGAGCTCCAATTACAGTGGGTATCAATAGTTATGCCCAAAAATTTAGTTCATTCATCACATTGTATTGTAGCATTAGCTAGCTTTAAGTCATGATGAGAATATTTTTGACTTTGAGGAGTTTCAATTCTCATGTAATAGGTTTTACCACAGTTAATTGTTAATCAATTATTATATGCCCACTTAGAAATAGAATTAATATCCTGTTGCGCATTGTGATAAATAATATCATAATTGCTTCCAGTATAGACAATGCCTGAGTCGTCTGAAAAAAAAAAAAAAGCAGGTTGTCCATACTTAATAGCGTTAGGAAGGACATCAAAATAAAGCATTAATGCACCGAGATATTTGCAAGACCAGCTCTTATAGCTGCAACAGTAGCCAGTATGACGAACTACAGTTCACTGGGGTCTGCACTACCATCTGTTGGAAGCACGTGACCATTCCTACGGTTTTCTTTAAAAATAATACGCACTCGCCACGTACGAAGTCCACTATCCAGTTAATCACAGGAGCACTTCCCTGCACTGTTAGTACTTGCTGTCGCTTCACATTTGAGAAACCTGTTGGCTCTAAAAATTTATCTTAGTAGTTCTGCTTAAATAGGACTTGTCAATTGCATCAGTTCTCACAGTCATTCGTATTAATCAATTTAATCAGGGAGCAGTAACATCATTTATGTGCATAACAGCTTTCGAACGCCAAGACTTTGGCACTGCTCCTCACTCCATGACGTCAAAAGTCTCTCTCCCAGTCGGAAAATTTTTTTTAGAACGGATAAAACGAATTATAAATTAAAAACAAAGCCATCTACGTAACAATAGTCTAGGAGATGACAGCATCCCTTCTCAGAAATTCTTCTGAGAAGCAATGCTGACACTTGACAATCGATTGCTTGTTGCATCGTCAACAAAGGCGATCACACTTAAAAGCAAATAAACAAAATAAAGCATCGGGAAAGCAATAAAATGCAACAAGTAAGTAAGACACTCACACACATGGCCAAATGAAATTTATTAACATAAAAACAAATGATACGTATAACTGCGCATTTCTCAGTGCATCCTCAATACTTGAAATGAGTGTGCGTTAAGCCTAACAGACGGAAAATAAAAATCTACTGACATAGGATGTCACACACGCCCATTCCAAGATCAATCATTGTTCCCCTAAAAAAAAAATTATCACACTCCAAATCTTTATGGACCACACAATTAGACTGTGTTGCTGCACTCCCGTACCTATTCCGAGATTTGTATTTGGACCTTGCACTCCTCCTTCACCCTTTTGACAACACTGCATCTGATGGCCTTGCTTGCTCGCTTGCTTACTTACTTACTTTCTTACTTTTCAAACCTGCTTATCTATTAGGGTCACAGGGGCAGCAGCCCTATGTAGGATCTCCAGCAATTGCGATCTTCTGCCATCAGGCGCATGTCCTCCCTGGTAATACCCAAGCCAGATTCTTCATGTAGTCTAGCCACCTGGTTCTAGGCCGACCCCTTGGTCTCTTACCCACTGGCTTGGAAAATAACAACTGCTTAGGAAGGCCAGTTTGCGGCATCCATATCACGTGGCCATACCAGCGCAACTGAGATCTCTCAGTGCGGAGAAGTGGCAGCTCAACACGTAAAGACTCCCTTATTGTGCTGCTGTGCACTCTATCTAGTAGAGTAACACCTGCCACAAATCTCAGAAATCTCATTTCAGCTGCTTGTACCCGCGATCGCACTCTTTCGACCAATACCCAAGCCTCATGACCATAGGTGAGAATGGGGAGATAGATCTGAAGACGGAGAGCTTGGCTTTGTTACCCAGCTCAGTTTCGTTAACACGGATCGCCACAGTTCACATCTGACACAGCTTGGTATACCGATCCGAGCATCCAATTCATTTACCTGCTGCTCATCACTCGTGAATGCAATCCCAAGATACTTGAACTTCTCCACCTGTCTCAATGATCACACCCCAAACCTTCGTGGACCACACAATAAGACCGTGTTGTTGCACTCCCGTACATGTTCGAGATTTGTATTTGGAGATTGCGCACCTCCTTCACCCTTTTGACATACACAGGCTGGGGTTGCAAGACTGCATCTGATGTTCTTACTTACTTACTTACTTTTCTGATGGCCTTGCACCCATTTAATGTCTCGTGCCGCTGTCCAATTAATTGGAACCACCCGTCACCCGTCTGGTGCACTACTGTAAAGGTACCAAACCATTTGGTCCAGTACTGGCCTCCCAGACCCCAAAGGCGATGTGATTCCTGATCAAAACCTTCCCCAGATTCCAGCAGGGCAAGGAATTGACTGCCATTCCCTGGTGCTGTCGATCGGATTTGCGTGTGTCCTTTATTTTACTGGTGTGTGCATCCGGCTGGGCCCTAGTGTTCGAACAACCCTCAGCGATTAATGGGGGTCTGTACCTCTGTCACTCCCACTGCCATCACAGCTGCATAGTGGAAGGATAACCCCCATAGGATGTCCATTCTGAGAATTCCATTGTTACATTCCATGTCAGTGTGTGGTGTCACATGGGGTGACTCCTTGAGTGTAAATTTTTTATAATTAATTATTAGGTTTTGTGTATGTTAAAACTATTGCAGTTGAGTTTGTTATTAAATTTATTTTACATTATTTTCTTGGTGTTGAACATGTTTGCGTGTTTTCTTTTTTCGTCTATATTTATTAATGAAATATGGTGTTTTATTAACGTTTCTTAAATATTTATCAATATTTATCGGTTGTGTGTTTTATTTTTGGCGATCATTGTTGCACCTGATTGTTGGGGCAACAGGGTCTGCCGTTTTTGGGGCTTGGCATTGTTTTCTCGGATGAAATTCCGAGAAGATCTTGCCACGCTCCCAATGATGCATTGTTGTATTCTGTGCTGTTTTTCGGAGAAAAGATTTCTCTTAAAAAAAAATTAAATATCATCTTGTTGTGAGTTTTTTTTTTTTTTTTTATTTGTTTTTTTTTATTGCTGATATAGTTGCGGTGTGTAAAGGACGTGTATCTGTGTTCATGCAAACTGAGATATTAGATTTAGGCATGAATGTTTATGAAGATTGTGCTGCTGTTGATCCATGTGGAATGTTAATTTTATTGTGCGTGTTGCAATTTTATAAATAGCTGTACACCAGTTTATATTTTTTTTTATAAAGATAAGAATATGAATTTTGTTTGGTTGTTCAATGAGTTTCACGCTAAACCATGATAAGCGGCTCGAAATGACAAGAGAACATCAACAAGTGACAGTGCTGTTCCAAACTAGATGATGCTTTGGTGAATTCGTTCTGTTATTACTTTCCTGAGATTGTGAGCCAAGGTGTTCAAGGTAGACATTTCTGTTCTGCAATAAACCCCCAACCTGTTGTAGTCCCTACGGAAGGAGTCCGTGTGTGAAAGTGTCTCAAGCTTTCGATTCATCGCATGTTCTGACACCAGCTCCAAGACTTCGAACATGGATCTGTATCTGAGAGCCTGTTGTGTTGCCCGATTGAACTCTGTGTTGTATTCTAATGTATTCTTGTATATATTAAGGCTGGCCATTTTATGTAGCTGACTTTGGAGCCATTAAGGGCGAAAAGCACCCTGTCTCGCAAGGGTTTCAAGAGGCCGCTTGTTAGGCCCGCAGTTGAGTAAGCGCGCTCCAAGGCTTGGATCCAGCGGCACGGGCAGGACGCGTGGGTAGCTGACCTGCAACTGCTAAGCCGTGTCGAATGACCAGGTGAGCATTTTAGCTCTCAACTCATTTGCAGCGACGGAGGCACCTGTTGGGGTTACTGTGGTCCTCCCTGTTATCAAAAAGATCCACGTGACATGTTCTTACGTCAGGTGATTGGCTATTAAGTGTTACCTGCCGTTTGCGCGATGAGATGGCTTGCTGCGTGGCTGAGCACATGCTCTTCAGGTCATAGCGACATGCCTCTACCACCTGTGCATTAAGCACAAAAGTTATCAGAGCCCGCTCATAAGAGGTTATTGCTGCCGATGAGTGCCTAGTTTTAATATATTGCTGTTAATGTGTAATTATTGCTACTGGGTGAATTAATATTTAAATATTGCTGTTAATGCATAATTATTGCTGCTGGTCAATTTATAGTCAAATATTGCTGTTACTTGCAAACTATAGAGGAGAGCACATAATTGAGAGGGGCCCTCATGGCGGTTAATAGCAGTTGATTGGGTATTAAGTAATTTTGTTGTTTATGTTGTCTTAAGAAACTGTACCTGTTCCAAGGGGTTCAGGTAATATCAGAGCTTTAGTAGTTACTTGCTGATTGTTTTTTTATGCCAAATAGTTGTAATCCAAATGTTAAATAAATGTGTTTGATTAGACACAGGCTGATTTATTGAGAAAACACACATCTCCGAGCATCAGTCACAAACCCTTGACTCCCACCCCACCTAGTGGTAATTCTTAATGGTTATCGTAATACTTAATGGTGTACGAGGGGGGGGCGGTCTCACCCCTTTATCTGTCGTACGTCCTTGGTGTAACGTGCAACAGGCCAATAAACCAAACAAAAGGGGTCCTAGGGATTTTATACTTACTAAGACAAAAATACCCACGTAACTAAGGGAGGGGACCTAGAGGAAGAACGTAACTGAATAAGAAATCGAGGAAACTACGCCCAATCCATATAAATCACCTTGTTTATTAGTTTGAATGCTTGGTTCAAAGATTGGATAAAGATAAAGAATTATTGAGAAAAAAAAAATTAATTACAGTACAAAATTAAATTTTAGATTGAATACAAGTTGCTTTCATGTCCATTTCAGGTCAAGCCCCTTGAAACTCTCAGCGGCTGAAGTATAGTTTGAATACAAAAAGCAATGCTACACATTTGACTTCAGTAGTCTCATCATTGTGTATTCTCATTTACTGCTTGTTACTACAATAAAATAATTTAAGACTCTTCTCAATGGAATAGGTGTGAGGATGCATATCATGTAGGACAGAGTCATTTCTGTTAAAGGGTTCAGAGTGCTATTTACTGTCATAGACCAAGTGTAGATATATGCAACAACTTTTTAAATGGCCTTATATAACATACCTCAGTAAGTTACGGATAATTGCAACAATCATTAAGGAAAGCATTGTCATTTATGGTGCCCGGCACAAAAGAAAAAGGAAACTGGCACATTTGTAAATGAATAAATCTCGTTCAACCAATCAGAAACGGACTGGTAACGACATATTACCTATACCTGGCATCAGTAGTAAGAAATGTCTTGATTCCTGTCAGTTTCTGATTGGTTGAACGAGTTTTATTCATTTACACATGCGCCAGTTTCCTTTTTCTTTCGTGCCGGGCACTATAAGTCATTGTTTGCTTCTAAGCCATAAAATTCACCAAGATAAAATTCCTGACGAGAAAGCCAGGCAGTGTCACTGAAGTCACCAGACTACAGTAATCTGAAGAATAATTCAACCTTCATTGTCTCCATCTTGGATTTTAATAATCAGTGCTTTTTTTTTGTTTGTTGGAAATAATGAAGATTGGATTGTTGCTATGGTCAGGTGACTTATTGGTATCTGAGCCTGTCTTCCTTGTCGGCTGTGCCAAGGAGAGCAGTGATATCATCATGTGGTTTAGGTTGAATGATTTTTAAAACTGGTTCATGGATAAAAGAATTAATGAATATCAATGTATACATTTCTTAAGAAATCACTTGCAAAAAATAATCTCTAGATATCCAGTTCTGCATCAATGTTAGTGATGATGCCAAAATCCACTTTGTGCAATTCAAGATGCTGCTCATTAGTAGGGCCTGAATTAAGAAATAATGATAAAACAAAGTTTAATTTTATTTTTTACTTTTTTCATAGTATTCTTGTATCTGCTTGCATTATTTTAAATTCATTGTACACTGCATGAAATCTTCAGAGTGCAAATGAAATATTCAGTTATTATTAAAGCCATTTGAAATAATACACAATCTTTTATGAATTAAAAGAATATATTTGTTTATTATTCATTATAGATTTGATATTTTTCCAGGCTTATAAAGAGAATTCTCCATCCTGCTTGACAATTAAGCACTATACTGATTTTTTGAAAGAAAAAGGTATGTCCAGCAATTTAATAATACATTCAAAAAACACAAAAAAATTCTATACAGGAAGTACACAAATGAATACCACAGTTTGAATAATTTTATTTCTCATATCTATAGAATATGGAGACAGATGTTGCATTGAATGAAAGAAGAATTGTCCAAGTCTATGCAACTAAGAAAAGAGGGAATTTATATTTGGTAATATCATTCAGCCTTTCAATCATGGAAGTATTTAGACTGAGTCTTGGATGTGGAAAAAAAGGAAGTAAACAGATAAAAATTTCCTTGCTTCACTCAAACGTTTCACTGTAAACGTGGCCTTACAGTATAAATCCTCAATGCGCAATCTCCCAGTGAAATGGCACACATTCATTTAGTAGGCCCACGAGACCAATTTCTACTGTGGTTGTCTTGTTCTTCCGATTTCTTCCTTTGGGAATTTACCATAGAGCAAGTTATGTGCCATCACAGCAGATATGGAGACTTGAATGTGAATTATGTCACCAAGGGATTGCACATTGAGCATTTGTTATGTAAGTTGCATAACTTTGACAGTTCTTCTTTCATCCAATGTAACGTTTGACCTGATATTCCCATCATTGCAAGAAATAAAAAAATTGTTCACACTGCAATATTATTTTGTGTGCCACCAGTCTATCATTAATTTTTTTAGTTTTCCTATTTATATTTATTCAATTTATACTAGGAGTCGTATTAATGCATGGAGAATATGATAAAAATACACTGGTATGAATTTAATTTGGAATTTATTTGTTTTTTTGTTTTTTTTTTTAAATAAATGTGCTACAGTTCTGATTCCTGAAATATTATTATATTCCATCCACTTTCCCCTCCCAGAATGCCACTGAGGCCCAGTGCCTTGCCAATCAGCTTCAACTGTACTACACATCTCCTGTTGGCAGTAGGAAGTATTATCTATTAGAAACGTTCACCTACAAAGCAAATTCTTTCAAGCATGCAGAATTGATAGCGGAATTTGAGAATATGGCTCTTGGCATTTAAGTAAGAGCCTAATTAATTGTTCAATAATTTTTAATTTCTTCCTATCTCATAAAATATCATGTCTGTGGTTGATCTTTTTATTAAGATTGTAGGCTAGGTTCCCTGCATACAGAGAAAATCCCAAAATTACTGAGTTTATAATACATTGTGAAAAAAAATCAGTTTGTATATATGAACATGTTTAGTAAAAGCTATTTTTATTAAGTTTTGATAATTTTGTAATGTGTTGACAAAAAATTTTTTCTTTGAATTCAATAAAAAAAATGTTTTCCTTCTCAATCTTCCTCGTCTATTTTTTTTCTGTATTCTGTAAAGAAATCTATTTGACAGAGAAACTCCAAAGTCCAAAGTGCCACTTCAATTCTGCCCTTTTCACCAAATCTACTTTAATGATGTCACAAGAGTCCAAAGAACAGGAAGCATATTTATTGAGGACAAGATGAGAAATCCAGTATTATATATAGAAATTGCTTTAAAAAAAAACAGTCAATTACTTACATTAGAAAAAATAATATTATCATCATACACGCACTTTTCAATGTCGCAATATTTTTTTTTTCAGTTTTCACCTAACTTTTTTCCTATGAACTGTGCTCTAATTAAAGTATCACTATTTCTATTACTAATCAAATTTATTCAATTAAAGAGCAGAAAACGGGGG
>JAHWFO010003282.1:54177-72619 GCA_023313115.1 Rhysida immarginata
GAAATAATGCTTATTATGAAAAAAAAAACATCTTTAGGCACATACCCCCTTTTTTCACAGTTAAAACTTTAAAACATAACTGGAATGCAAGAGTTTTACGTTAATTTGGGAATTTAAAAAATTTTAATAAATAAATAAATAAATAAATAAAAAAATGATTACTTTTTAATGCACTTTCTACAAATAGTCCATACATTTTAATAAAAAAAAATGTAAAAATCTAAAAATCTTGAATAAATAAACCATTCACAGTATTGTCACACATAAGAGTTTCTGCGTTTCATATTCATTACTGATGAGAATTTTTGTAGGGCATGATGATGAAACAAAATGGAAGTTGGTGAAGCTGGATTGCTAAAGCATGTAAATTAAGGATTTCGGTTCGCATTCCAACTTCTTCTCGTATACATATATAACTTTCATCTTGATGATGGAAGGATATCCTTAGTCTTTTTTTTTTTTTTTTCTTTCATTGCATAGCAACTTTACCCAACTGTTTGGCATTCATTTGTCTCCAAGGTCAGTAATATGGCTTGTTTTTTGTTGGCCCTATATCGAGTTTTTCTTGGAGTACAATTCGTTGTTTTTTGTTTTTTTTTTTAATAATCTCTTTAAAGACATCCACAGGATTCTACCACCATATTTGGAATGCGTTTAAGATATATCTTCTCATCATCATCCATGTACAGTAATGAAATGGATGACATACGTTTTGGTGTGCAGCAAGGAAGCAAATTTAGCTTTTGTTGACTCATTCTCTATGAAAATGAAAGAAAGAAAAAAATTAGAAGATTTTCTTATCTGTGTCAAAAGTGGAGAAAACATTAATTATTTTTTTATGATACTCATTAAATTTAAGGTTATATTTTATTTTTAATATAATTTAACATTGGTCAAGTTAATAGTTGAGCCAAAGTGATGCTTAATTTTAAACTAGAGGCAAGCTGCATCATTGCTTTAAGCCGAAATACTTTTCAAAAGATACAATGCATTAGCTAGTGGTGGAGAACAAGGAAGTAAGACTTGACAAGCCTAACTTAAAAAAAAAATAAATATTAAACAAAATTTAATAAATCAATCTGAATCTTATTTACTTGTAACACTGCTGTGTACGGACTACTTCCTGTTGTAATAGATCCCTCTTCTATGCAAGAACCCTTGCAATAATTGGCCATGTAACCGCTAGGCTGCACAATCCAAGAATCCCAACCGATTTCATTAAATGAGACAAACAGTTGTTCTCGGCAACATTCTGTTATACCATTTGCACAGTTTGTGCTACGCTTTGACCGTGAACGGAAATTACTTTCGTCTGTCTTCAAAAGAAGGAATGGTCTATGCTTGCCTTCAATAGAAGTTGGTACAAGTTCTACTCCGCTGTGACAGTGTAAACAACCCACCTCAAGTCCATTGAGAGAATTGCGTTGATGATGTAGCCAGCGCTTGATGAGATGTTTCACATCCAATCTTATCCATCCACCTGTTGATATAAGTACAAAATTACTTTTTATTTGGATGTTTACCAAAAGGGATGGTTTGTTCATAAATAATAATAATAATTTATTTTATTTTTTTATTTATTTATTTATTTATTTGTTAATAACAATATACAGCTGCGACCGCCTGGGACCGGTATGGTCAATAGACCGACTTGTTGGGTCCCAAGGGTCGCTAAAAACAATAATACTATAATCATGAATTTGCAACAAAAAATTAGCATAAATATGAAAACAATGATGAACATTATAAAATGAAAAACAAAAAAAAATTAGAAAAATAACAATATAAAAAATAATAACACCAATAGACGAATAACAACTACAAAAAAATATAAGATGAATAAAAAACCAAATTGATACAATTATTTAGTTTTTAAATTGGTTTTTAACCTAATAAATTATAGATATATAACAAATTATTGTAAAGACACATAAGATAGAAGCTAAGAACATAATAAAAATCCGGATTACTATGATGGAATTTACCGACCAGAAGATTAGAGTTTAAGAAATGATGATAGATCAGGATTCCGGAGTATGAAACTTAAGACTAACCATTACTTCAAAAATATAATAAATATAAACATATTAACCCGGCGTCACTCGCGCGAGCGGTGTTTACACCGCACTTTTTGATTTTTTTGATTTAGCTCATCATACAGTGGCACTACCTTGTGATGACTTCCATGTATTCCAAGTACAATTTATTGGCAACAGCTAGCGCCAATAAAAAATGTTAAAATTAAAAATTAAAAAAGTTAAACTTAACAAATTAGAATGTAAAAATTAAAAAAAAGCTACGATTTTGGCATAAATTTATAAAAGTATAATAAAAATCATTTTGTTATTTTATCTCACTGAGTTCTTTTTTATCAAATAAAATCACTTTTAAAAAGTGCGGTGTAAACACCGCAGCGCGGGTAGTGCTGTTATAAAATTTGACGCGAGTGACGCCGGGTTAAACAAGAAACCAGACATAGACTTAAGTAATATATGGGTAAGCAGGACAAAAAGGGGATGTTAAACCTCTTTGATAAGCTTATCAAAACTTTAATGATAGACTCAGCTAGCACTCAGTGAGCCAGTTCTAAATATCGTAGTGGAAATCCAGAACAAAGGTCTTAAGATGTTTGCAGAATAAAGAAAAGGCCTCCTCGGCGCGTATTTCCACCGGAAGAAGAGCCCAACATCTAGCGCCAGCATACGTCAAACAGCGACGCCGATAATTTAATTTAACTAAAGGGAGTTTCAAGTCAGAAGCTGTGCGTGTTGGATAACTATGATTATCGGCATTGAAATTAAGATTAATAGGAGTAGAAATTAACAGGAACGATTTCGTGACTTTAAATACAAATATACATACTCTAATAAAATATACTTGATAAACAGTAGCAATTCGAAGTTCTTTAAAAAGATGGGAAACTGAAGTGCGTTTCGGAAATTCAAAAAGTGATCGGAGGAACCACTTCTGTAGTTTGAAAATACGTGCCAGGTTCGATGACGTGGAGGATCCCCAGAAAATAATGCTGTAGCAAAGAGCAGAATGTATCCAAGCATTATATAATAGTAAAAGAATTCTAGTAGGCAAAAAACGTAATCTGGAGATAATTCCCTGCTTATGATTTAAGTTAGTTCAATTTAACCTGAATGGATATGAAGGTCCCGTGTAAGATCATGCGTAATAACCAACCCTAGGTACCTAAAGGATGTCACTGTTACTAAAGGGCAGCCATCATAGAGTAAGGAAAAAACCTCAGGTACGTTGCGCTTATTCCTTTGATAAAAAAGCATTGATTTGGTTTTCTCCGTATTAACATACAAAAAATTCGTACTGGACCATGTTTTCAGCTTAGAAAGCGCATCATTCAACGATGATGACGACAACGCAATGTCGTGACTTGCCGCTATAAGCGTGACATCGTCAGCGTATAAAATTATCTGAAATGGTATAGAAAGAGGGATGGCTGATGGCAAATCATTTATATATAGACAAAACAACAAGGGAGAAAGCATAGAGCCCTGCGTGACTCCCAGGTTTCTCGTAATTCGATGCGAAGAGATATCGGATTGAAGTAGAAAATAAATCCTGTTGGTGAGAAAACTCGTAAGCCACTGCAAAGGAAGCCCTCGGATACCATAGAGATTAGATAATTTGAAAAGGAGCCGATCAGTGAGTACGGAGTCAAAAGCCTTGGTAAAATCGACATATATCGCAGCAACAAATTTATTAGCAGCCATCTCACTCGAAGTGAATTCCAAAAACTCATGGCATGCAGTTTCAACACTTCTTTTTGGGACGAATCCATGCTGGAATGGCGAGATTAGGGTATTATCAAAGACATATTGGGATAGTCGAAAATAGTATAGTTTCTCGAATATTTTTGCAAAAGTAGAAGGAGCAGAAATTGGCCGATAATTCGAGAAACGCTTAGGATCCCCTTTTTTAAATATGGGGGCGACTCGTGCGATCTTTAAGACATCTGGGAAAATACCTGTAATTAGTGAGTGGTTAAATAAGAAAGCTAAAGGTTCGGCTAATTCACGATGTGTAAACAGATTATTGTACCAGAAGATAGGCCAAGAGGGTCAAGGACTGATGAAGACTTTAAAGAAAGTATTACTTTATCCACCTCCTCAGAAGTAGTAGGGGCTGCAAAGAAACTCGAAACCATATTAGAGTAAATAAAATCATTTTGCGTACTTTCAAGGTCAATTAATGCAGAATTACATGGTAATAGGGATTGCAGAAAGGTAGTCAAATTGGAACTCGTGACCTGGTCAGACTGTTCGAATGGAGTCACCGGGGGACGAGAACCTATCGAGAGATTTTTTATTAGTTTCCACTTATCTTTAGAAGAGTGGAGACGAGCAAACAGTCTTTCGAAGTAGACTGATTTAGCCTCCCTTATCTGCAATTTTACAGCATTTGAATAGGATTTAAATCTTTTAATATTAGCCGGAGAAGGGGCTCGACGAGCTTTTAAATAAAGGTTGTTCTTTTTCTTGACTGCAGCACGAATAGTGGGGGTGATCCAAGGCTTCCGTGAGCTAATAGTAGGTGACATTAAATTCGATGAATATCGATAAGGAAGGTACCGGTCAAATCCTATGTTTACATGATTTAAAAAAGTATCAAATAGCGCATTAGTATCTTGCTCAGTTGAAAATAGTGTTCCCCAATCTGTTAAAGCAAAAAAAGATTGCAAAACTATGAGCCTATGGTTTGAACAACTAAGCATTTACGAACCCGACTCATTGTAATAATAATAATAATAATAATAATAATAATAATAATAATAATAATAATGTAACAACAACCGGAGTATCCAACCAGATAAACTGGAGGGAAAAACCTGGAGTTGTCCCCAACAGGCAACAGCCCAAAACGGGGTTAATGGAATGACATGCAAATTAAAGGAAGAAAACAAATAACGATCATAAAGACCACGTCTAATAGAACTTAAAAAAAAAAATAGAAACGTAAAAAAAAAAAAAAAAAAAAAAAAAAAAAAACGATGAAAAAAATAGAATGGCATAAAAAACCAAAGTCTTAAAATTACTAGCACAAAAATAAAGTAGAAACAAAGATTAATAAAGAAGACGTATCAGTTAATAAAAAGTTATTCAGAATAAAGAAAAAGACATTTATCATTAAAAATATTGGCAGCCGTATAAAACTTATTACAAATATCCTTTAATTTAAAGGCTGGGTCAAGGTCCATCACATTCGTCCTCCTTTTACCCATGAAAGCTAGAGAAAGAGGTAACCTTTTGGAGTTAGAGACACGGAACCCTATCAATTCAAGGGTCCTTGGCATATACACCTCACCCCCAATAATTTTAATCGTCGTATTAAACATAACCTTGTTAACAATATCCTGAAGATCGAATAACGGGGCCAAAGAGGCGTCAGCATGAACAAAAGTACGAGAAATAAAGCGATTAAAACTGTAAAGTTTGAACTGTAATAAATCAAGCAATTGAATCCTTCCCGAGTACCAAATTAAAACAGCATAAAGAATTTTTGGCAAAACAACTGCTTTATATAGGTGAAGGGAAAGTCTTTTGCTTAGTAAAGAAGGTAGCTAATCATTTGATTATTCCCAAACGTTTGCTAATCTCTGGAATAAGGGATTCCAGATGATCTGTGAAGGTAAGCTTAGCACTAAAAACAACTCCTAGATCTTTCATACGAACACTGTGTTGAATCTTAGGAGATCCAATACCATAATTAAATTCAAAGTCAGACACTTTCCTGGAGAAAGATATGCAAAAGGTTTTCAAGACATTTAAGGCAAGCCCATTATTACGAGCCCACGAAGACACAGAGTCTAAAGCTTGGGACAAATTAAAACAAGTCCTCCCAGTCATTAATAACCGGAAACAACTTCAAGTCATCAGCATACAGGAGGAACTTAACCTTCGAAATATTCATATAACTGGCAATATCGGCCATAAAAAGATTGAATAAAACTGGGTCAAGCAGTGAACCCTGAGGGACACCGCTACAAATTCTTCCCACCGCGTACTCCCTGGTCTCGTTTTTAATAACAAAACTTCTATCACCTAGAAGTGAATGAAACCAATTCCTTAAATTGTCAGGAAGGCCTACTTTCTCAAGCTTCAATAGCAATTGCAAGCTGTTCACACTATTGAAAGCTTTACTAAAATCAAGATACAGCACATCGACCTGTTTTCTTTGGTCAAGTGAGACACCAGAGAATGCATCAAACAGGCCAAATTCGTTGTAGGATCTCAGTTTTCTAAAGCCATGTTGTTCCTCCAGCAAGACTGGGTCTATTAAAGATGCCAGATAAGACGCAACGTAAGTTTCTAAAATTTTGGCTGGATACTGAACAATGGTGTTGGGTCTAAAGTTATTCAGGGTCTTGGGTTGCACTATTTTAGCAGTGGGTATGAAGGTGACCAACTTCCAGTCCTTCGGGTAGACACACGTAGCCAGAGAAAGATTAAAAAGTTTAAGCAAAGGATGTATAATACCTAAAAGACATCCTTTAAAAACATAATCGGGGATGCCATTAAGATGGATATTTCTGGCCGCTGGAATCTTCTTCACCATCTCAAGAATAACAGTTTTAGTAATGGGGGGAATTCGCAGTTTACCCTCCAGCTGTTCCCATAATCGTTGCAACCCCTCTTCAGGTGGCGGTAACTTCGTAACATTGTTCATAGTAACCTGAAAATGAGACGCCAAATCGTCAACAGTAAAGAGATTCGACCACGCAGCTCTTGATTTCTTCTTCCCAAGTAAATTCTGCGTAACGCTCCAAAAAATATTAGCTTGACAATTTAGATCATTCTCGATAGCTGCATAATAATTAACAAAATCCTTCTTATAAGCTACCTTAAAATTATTCCGTGCAGCTTTATAGTCAGCATAATGATCCGGAGAATTAAGACTGTTTATATAGTTAGTTTATGCTAATCTTGCTTACTTGTCCACAGTCTAACAGTCTCATTAGTAACCCAAAGTCGAAATCGTATCTTCACAGATGATCTTTTGAGAGCTTTCCGAACAGGAACATATTCGCTCAACTATCAAATTCCAAATCACGTCCACAGATTGGACATTGTCAAGAGCTGTCCACTCAGTTGACTGGAGCTCATTGAAAAAATCGACAGAATTTGCTCTCTTGAAATCATACTGATAAGACAAGGAACCAGAACTATTCTTGTCGAGTCCATCTTCAAGAAGATACTCAAAGCAGGATGATAACGATCTTCCTTATCAATTATAGAGTGAGCATGCTGAACTGACACAACTTTTGACGCAAAAATTTTGTCAACAGTATCACCCTTATAATTCTTAATTTCATTATAATTTGAAACGTTCAGTTCCGCTGACCAGATAATGATTAATCTTCTCCTGAAAGCGTTGAAATTATTATAATTTTTATCTCCCTCCAAATCCGAGTAATTAAAATCCCCGTAAATATAGTGATACCGTTCAATGTTAGCGCATAATCTGACAGCTCATCGAGAAAGTTCTGGTAGCTTTTATTAGAGACCAATGGCGGAATATAAATAGCCCAAATGTAACAATTTTTATCGGCATTAATCCTTGCTTTTGATTTGAAATTAATTGCTAACTTAACATCGACCACATCAATTAACGGCGTAGATGCTCTAAATTTTAGCCGTTCAGATTTCGAAAACTTAGGGACAGCGATTAAGACGCCTCCGCCTCTCTTAGTGCACTGGCAGTCGGTTCTGTAGATGATAAAAGAATCATCAAAAATCATGCTGCCAGATATCGTTTGATTCAACCAAGTTTCAGTTATGGCAAAAATAAGACCTCTCTTTGCAGAGGTGAACTTCGGCGTCTGTGTGATTTTAGTTCATAAACCACGAACATTCTGATGCAAAATTTTAATTGTCATTATGACTCAGAGTTCTGGCATCCTCCGAGCCAAAGATTTGATTAAGGAATTGGGAGACGAACGTACCCTACGGCCAGTTCTCTGGATTAAGAAAACCTTCCTTTCTGCTCTTATCGATTGAAACACAAAAAGAGGAATAAGTATCGAATCTTGTTTTTAACTTATGACAAGCAAATAATCGTTCTGGTTCTAAAAACTCTCGAATGTATGTTCGTAACTGTAATTCATCTATATCTGGAGCGAGGCGCGAAATAAAAAAATTATCAGTCAGTCGTGCCCTCGAATCATTCATCTTGTCTTCAATAACGACTCCTTTGCATTCCGTACGATCACTAATTTCTTTTTTTTAATTTCCAAAAGCTGATTTGATAAATTAATCGAGCTTTGCCCTTCTTTGGCCGACTGTGGAAAATTCCCCGACAGCTTTGATACATTCTCAACAAGAGGTGAGTGGGAAGTTGTACTTCGAGTGTTATCCACTATCTTCGCAAAGGAAGGGTCAGGCTGAACATCAAATACTTCTGTGTTTTTATAATGGTTAGACAGCGATAACACATTTAACAATCTATCTAATTTCTTATGCAGCCCATTGTTCTGCTCTTGAATATGTTTATTGACTTTTATAAACTCTGTAACCATACTAATGAGTTTTTCTACTGCTTTTAACACCATTGATAAGTTAGTGTTTTCTAAATTCTCATTATTATTCCTAGAAGAAAAAACTGACTATACAGTAGAGAAAGAATATCACTTTCTCATTTTGATTCACCTCATCCAACTGCCGAGCAACGGACATCTCCCCGCAGGATGGGCAGATCCATGTTTCCGCTAACAAATGAATCTGTTGTCTAGAAAGATTCACACACGCAGCGTGAAAAGTCTCTCTACAGCGCCCTGTACACTTTATTTTAGGCTGCTTTCCATAGATATGTTGATCGCATATTTGACATAGTCCAGCTGTACCTTGGTTCTTCTTCTTTTCCTTAGACTTAACCGTGACTCAGCAGGAGCTAAGTTGCTCCCAACCTTACTCCGTCGCCTAGCGAATGCGAATAATAATAATAATAATAATAATAAAGACTCCGTTTAATTCTTTTTTTTAAATCTGATTTTTTTAAATTCAGATTCATACTATTCTAAAATAACCTAGAAAAAAATTGCATTGCCATACATTTTAATAGAAGAATTAGAAAAAGTAATTATCGATAATAATCGATTAGAAAAAATAATAATGATGGCAGGGCATATTACAGTTTTTTCACATTGCTTTCGTACATTTTCACGAACATTTTGTACTTTTTCACAAACATTTAGTACGATTGAACAAATATTTAATTCATATTTATAATAAACGAACTAAATTTACAGAACAATTACAGACAATGATCAATTACAGACTAATCATTCACTCGTGAATCAGAGGCTGAGGCCAGAAAATGTAACTGGTGAGAAACCTGTGACGTCATTTTAACGCGGTCGAAAACGCAGCTGCAGTTAGTGCTCCTATGCCTAGCCGGTTAGTCCTAACTAGAAGAGAAATCAACCGTGTCTCTGGTCCTAATCGAGAAAAAGACGGTGTAAAAAGTTAGAAATTCTCGCTAATTCTTCTCACCAGTGAGGGTTTTAGACCTCTGCCAGAGAATTTTCCGTCACAGACAATTCGAGGTCTTCATCGCGTCGAGAACTCGTCGGCCTCGCCAACAGGCTATCTATACCTTGTCTCAGCTTCAGTTGAGAGTGACGTCACGAGTGAAGCGGTTACAGTTCGCCCGCATGAAGAAATAGTTCGAATAATTTTCTGTATGAAAAGTTCAAAATTCTTTCTGGATTTATATTTCATATTTTTCTCATCGATATAATAATAAATCGGCGGATAGAAAAGCCATTTGACGAAATTTAAAAAAAATAAAATAAAATGAAGTCAGTCTGTAGTCGAGATTATTTGATTGTAAAATGGTGGCATCTCTTGTTCCTGCGTGAAAGAGATGTATCGGAAATGAAAGAAGATCGAGTTTTCACGAAGAGAATTAAAATACTTTCACCATTCAACTATTCTACTTTCGAGAAGCCATGCGATTAAAGGATGGTGTAACGTAGCATACATAGCCTTAGAATAACTTATTCTTTTAACGGCAGAAGGATACGATGTTGTGCACTATGTCTGGTAAGGGACCTCATTCCATGACGTCTCTCCCACCTGAAGCTGAGACAGGGTATAGATGAGATGGCTTCCAGTAAATTATGAAGATGTGAAGCAGCCATCGAGATTTAATACTCAACGGATTAGATTTAATTTGTATTAGACCTTGATGGAAGCAGCAAACGACTGATAGTTGAAGTAGAAAACTAAAAAGATACGGGAAAGATATGTAAGCAAATACAGAAGCAGCTTTTTTTAGCTATGTTTATGGCTGTATCTATTAACCAATCAGAAGCGCTGACACAAAATGCACTCGTAAAAGTTTCGTGTAAGCGCTTCTGATTGGCTAATGGATCCAGCGATAATGTAAAATCTGCTTCAATACTTGTTTACTTATGTAAATGCATAAAAACATTGATCATTGCCTATAAATTTAGACTCTTTATTATAAATATAAATTAAATATTTATGAAATCGTACTAAATGTTTGTGAAAATGTACGAAATGATTGTGAAAACGTACTAAATGTTTGTGAAAATGTACTAAATGATTGTGAAAAAGTACGAAATGATTGTGAAAAAGTACGAAATGATTGTGAAAATGTACTAAATGTTTGTGAAAATGTACTAAATGTTCGTGAAAAAGTACGAAAGCAATGTGAAAAAGCTGTAATAAGAGGTATCTCATGACCAACAATGCAAGGCAAAGTTTGTGCTTTATAAATAAGGTTCAATTTGTAACAATGCATAGAATTTTTGTTGTTCAGGCTTTGCTTAGAATTGATAGTTCTTAGAACTTAACATTTTCTTGAAAATCTTTAAAAATGAGCACTACTGGAGATAATGGAGAGTTAGCAGACTATTGAGAAACTGAGCAAATGGTGAGTGATCAAGTAGTCTTCGAAGTTCCCAGGCGACCCTCGACGATGCGAGCGTATCATCAGAAGAAAGGCGACTGGCAGACTACACAAAGTGATGAATGGCCAAGTTTTGCTTCAAGTGTAAATTGCAACAACAGATTACCAAGTAGTAAATAACCCTATTCAAATTGTTGGGATTTCAGAAAACCCAGAACACAAACGAACACGTACACCCTATTCCAAAAGCGTTTTCACTTAAGTGAATAATGTTCAGCCTCCTTGCAAAACTTTAAACCAGTGAAATTAATCAGTTCAGGCAAGAAATCGAGTTCGAATTGTATTAATTTTACTGGCTTAAAGCCGATTAGTTTCACTGCCTTAATGTATTGCAAGGACGCCGAATATCATTTCACCCATAGATATAGAGATACGAGAGGGAGAATATGTACAGTAGCGGCCCGCAGCAGCGTTGCAATCGCTAGTCGTTATGAATTCCAGTTTTGCAGGCAAATAAAGCACAGAAATGACATTATAATTACGACAATATAATTAGTTATTTTAAATGAAATTTAAATACTTCCTTCCTAATTAAAGAAAGATACAGAGAAAAGCACAAAAACTGGTTTTTCTTTGTTAAAAATAAACGCAGCTTGAGAAAATCATATTTTTAAATTACACGAATTTTTCACGTTAAGTATCACATTCTTAATATTTCACCTTACTATGGTCGAAAAGTAGAAATGAAAATTACTTTTTTTTACTCTTATGTGATAATTATCAATTGTTCATTTTCATTTTTTAAAGTTTTTTACGTTGTTTATGCTTATTAAACATTTCATAATTCGCAAAAAATTTAAAAAGTCTTTTGACTTTTTAATTTTTAGCAGCATTTTTAAATTGCATATTTTAAAGAAATGAAAGAACAAATAAGCAAATTAAAATGAATTGAAGCCGATGGATTACATGTCATTCATTTCAAGCTTCCATGTGATTTTGGCGGTTTCCGTTAATTACAGACCGAGAAATAATTAAAAATCTAGAAAAAGTCGTAGTATGCTCCATAGAAACGCAGGTTAAACAGCCGGCAGATTCCACCCATCCGTCGGAGGGCGCCACCGTCTGCTCACTACCATCGCTTAGCATGGGAAACGGCAAAGCTGTCCATTCTGTGTTATTCTGTGGTAAAGAGGTCCATCCATTGGGAGTATTTGATTTCTTTTTTTCGATATTTCATTATGAATTTTTACTGTATTAAAGGGCAAATGACACCAAATCAGAAGTTGATTTAATAAATCGGAAGTTTTGAATACTTTCCTGGTATCAATTTTATTATTTTTTTACTTTCATTTTTAATAAAGAAATCATAATTTAAAGGCCACTTATGGCAATATAAATTCATTTTGAATTTTGTCAAAAACTCCCGCAATAGCGTTGCTAATGAAGTCAGTTTTGCTATCCGAGGCTGACAAGATTTACAGAGCCTATTAATCTCGTAGGCCTCGACTTGGCAAAGATGATGTCACGTTTCGCTTATTGAATGGAGGGGCTCCCATTTCGCTTATTTGTTGCCTCTTTCTTAAAAAATTTTGTAACTTTTTTTCATAAAAACTTGTTTTCATTTTTTTATGTTGCATTCTTTCTGATTATTTATTATCTCGATAGCAATATTTTTGTGTCACAGGCCCTTTAATTCTAAGAGTTTTCATGTTTTCATTTTTACTCTATACTCACACTTAGATATTGCAAAATTTAACCAAAACAGAGTCGTACAGGGTGTCTAGCAAAACGATTTCGTAAAATTCCCTGGCTTTTTTTGTTTGATCACGTTATTTTCCCTGACCATAAGCACCAAAAAAAAATCTATCTTGATAGAATATTATTGATATTTTTCAAATTTTTCGTTCCTATTTCGCAATTTTTTGCTGATTTTGTAAAATTCCCTGACCTTTCCAGATTACAAAATATTCCCTGACTTTTCCCGGTTTTACAGGTTTTCCTGGTCCTAGCAACACCGGGGATATCAACTAGTTTATTTGGTAGCATAGCAGATCCAAACATTTCCTAAAAGATCCCCGATACATGTTAACTATAATCAGTGTGAATGTGAATGTTTTGGAAACCGAGATGGTGATGATGCGATGATTGAACGTTCGTTTCCCCCCAATTATTAATAATGAGCATAAAATGATGATCCAATGACAGGACATAGATTATGATGATCCAAGGCAGTCAGCTTTGCTATCCGAGGCCGACGAGATTTATTTGTCTCTGGTATTAATCGAGGAGGCTAAGGAGTTACACGTGTCTCCCTTGAGCTCCCTAAGAAACGTCTAGACAACTGGTGAAAATTTGTGTGTTTGGAAAGGAAAGAGGAAGAACAAGTATTGATCAGAGAAACTCTGCAACGAAGAGACAAAAGCTATCCGGGTGTTGGAAACATCTGAACAATGGGAGCTTCATGAATGAGTATTGGTCACAGAAGACAAAAAGTTAACTGTGTATCAGAAACATCTGAACAACGGGAAAATCTACAGCAGGAAATTATTTTACTGAAAACCAATTTTGAGTTATTATTTAACTTCTTGAGATTGCTCTGTTTACCTACAACTGTAATCATCCCGGGCAAGCTGGGTGCCTCTATATATACAGGGTGTTTTTGAATTGAGTACAGATTTTTTGGGAGATGGTAGAAGAGGTCCTTAGAAGTATTTTTTGTCATATGAACATGGGGTTTACTTACAATACTGCATTGAACAATCAAATGACACCGGGACGCAGTGTGCATTGGTAGGCCTAGATTATTTTATTTTTAACAATTAACACAAGCAATCTACTGTAATAACTTTTAAAGTAATTGTTTGCAAAGAAATTTCAAGGTGCACGTGCTTGTTTGTTGAAAAGTCTTAGGACAAACTTCGTCAAGGAGATTCCATGGTATCCAACTCCTTTGTAAAATACGATTAGTCCATATGTAAATGAACTAATCGCATTCTGGGAAAGCAGTAGGTAAAGATTTGTTTTAAAAAGTTCACCTGATGTGTTAATTGTTAAAAATAAAATAATCTAGGCCTACCAACGCACACTGCGTCCCGGTGTCATTTGATTGTTTAATACAGTATTGTAAGTAAACGGAGCTGCGGGGACCCCATGTTCATATAACAAAAAATACTTCTAAGGACCTTTTCTATCATCTCCCAAAAAATCTGTACTCAATTCAAAAACACCCTGTATAAAGAAGAGTACTTGTTTGTTTGTTTGTATTTTATACAAATCTACAGTTTTATTCCGATCTTGATGTAATTTTGCATACTTGATCTTCAAAGCATGAGGAAGCGTCACTGCTTTAAAAAAATAATATTTAACGATAATAAATCGATATTCATGATGACAGCAGGACATTTTAATAACGGGTATCTTATACCAACAATACAAGGCAAAGTTTATGCAAAAATAGGTATCAACAATGGTGTCAACACACAATTCACCAACAATATGCATGGACCAACCAACAGTATATATCTCATGACCAACCACGCAAGGCAGAGTGTGCAATATATGTATGTTCTTTAAGAATGAAGATTCCATCCCACCTTTGAGAATTATAAAACAAAATTGAATTTGTAACAATACTTAATTCCCTGTTATTCGGGCTTTTCTTAGAACTGAGAGTTATTACAACTTAAACATTTCTTGAAAATCTTTAAAAATGAGCATTAACTGGAGATAATGGAGAGTTAGGAGACTATTGAGGAAGAGTAGAAAGGTGAAAGAGGAAGCAGTCCCTTTGATCGGGCGACTGTTGAAGACATAACCGATAGAAAAGCATAAATCAACTCTACTCTTCAAATCAACAGGCATACTGTATTATGCTTTTTATTAATCGTTCAAATGATACATGTTAATTCATATCTATCGAAATGCCACCAAAGACATGAACGAGTATTGGTCAGAGAAGACTAAAGGTTATCCGGTCGTCAGAAACATGTGAATAACTGGGAGCTTCGATTACAGTAGGAAATTGTAGAATTACTAAAAACCAATTTGAGTTATTATTTAACTTCTTGAGGTTGATCTGTTTACCTAAAGCTGTAACAATCTTGAGGTTCTTCTGTTTACCTACAACTATATTTATCCCAGGCAGCGCCGGTTGCCTCCTTTAGTAATACATAATTGTAATTAATATATTAGACAGATTTTTATTAATATATCCTTGAATCTCATAGAATTAGTCAAGGAAACTTACTTTTGAGTTTAGCTTCGGCCTCAATTGTTCTGTTTTTTTTATGATGATGATGTCGGGAGTGTTGGTTGATGTGGAGGTCGGTCACTGACAGAGTTTCATTGTGGAAAGGCTTCTTTTCACGCACTTTGTACAACAACAATTCTGCTGCAACAATATTGCCTTCAAGAGCATGAGGTCCCAGAAGAAAATGCAAACACATGGATGGATATTTGGTACGTGGTGTGCATTTATATCCATCTGAAAAATTTTGTTGATAAGTCATTATTATGGAAATGGAAAATTGAAACTATCTTATAGTTTAATTTTTTTATATTTAAATAACATAATAATGACGCTTAATCACAAATAATAACGTAAAATATCATTAACTCTGGTTAAATAATAGGCAAACTACATTTCAAAAGGAGTGGTATCAGAAACGTGGACGAATAAAGCTAAAATAATATACAAGATGGGCATAAAGTCCTGTTATTATTTAAAAAATTCACCAAAAATAAACTACTATAATATTCGGGGCTATCCATAAATTACGTCACACATTAAGGGGGGGGGGAGGGGGTCAACATTGTGTAACATTGCACGGCAAGGGGGGGGGGAGTCATAAGTTTCGTGACGTCACATGTATAAATCTAAAGTATTAAAACACTAAACTTGAACTCTAACGAAACACTTTAAAATATTACCAACTCTAATACGAGGGATACTCCCTATTAAAAACAAAGTGGACAAGACCCACTAAGCAAATGTTTTGTTTTTTATCATGAGAGTTTAACTGCTTTTACATTAGAAAAGCTAGAAATGATTTGGAAATCAGATTTTTTAAAATGCCATCGTATTTTCAAAGACTCTTCAGCTAGAAGAGAAGATTATAAAAATATAATAGAAGGGATATGCGAGGGTGAATCAAAAAGTAAATTACACACTGAAACAGTAAAAACAGACCTAAGTTAAGATCCTATGCAGACATTCTGAAGAAACGTGCACCATTTATTTCACTTTTCTAAATAATCACCCAACAATTGTAAACGCTTGTCTGAACGTCAAATTAACTTTTCCATGCCGCTGCGGTAAAAATCCGCTCCAGCGTTTCTTAACCATGTCAGTACATTCCCATAAGAAACGCTAAGCGTTCTGGTGATTCCTTAAATTCTGATTCGTCGATTGTACAGAATCATCTCATTAATGCGGGCAAAGTGCTCGGGAGTGTTGGACGTGTATGGTCTTCCTACGCGGTATTCGCCCGTCAAATCTGAGCGTCCATTTTCGAACTGCTGGCACCACTTTATTTTATTATTATTATTTTTATTATTATCGCACTCCGAGGGAGTAAAAACCAGTAATACAATAATGCAGTTAGCGTTATATATAGAACAAATGAGGGTGAAGAGACAAAAAAGTGATGACTAAAGAATAAAGTAACTACAACGAACAATAAAGGAGTAATCATACAAAGTATAAGAAGTTGAGACTAAACACTCAATATAGTCTAAATTGAGACTAAGCACTCAATATAGACTAAATACTTAATATAGTTACTTAAAATATATTTCTTTAAGATTGAATTAAAATGTGAACAATTTAAAGTACATTTAAGATGAGAACAAGTATAAATATGGGAACGAACATAGAAGGTATTCCACATACCAAAAGTATTATATGGAAAGGTTCTTGCCTTAAAATTAGTGAGTCTGGGTAAAATAAAAATAAAGCGTTGTGATGTACGATATTCAAGCGTTGTTTGTGCGTTTCTGGGTTTGTTTGTTTCTTATACAAATCTACAGTTTTATTCCGATCTTGATGAAATTTTGCATACTTGACCTTCAAACCATGAGGAAGGTCACTGTCTACCTCAGATTTCGAAAAAATAATAATTATTGATAAAAAATCGATATTCATGGTTATCGCAAGGCATATTAATGAGAAATATCTCATGACCAACAATGCAACACAAAGTTTGTGCAATATAGATAAGTTTCAATTTATAACAATGCATAGAATTCCAGTTAATCAGGCTTTTCTTAGAAAAGAGAGTTCTTAGTACTTAACAATTTCTTGAAAAATCTTTAAAAATGATCAGTAACTGGAGATAATGGAGAGTTAGCAGATTATTGAGAAAGAGTGGAAAGACGACAGAGGAAGCACTGCTTTAGCTCCGTGCTGTATTGAGCAAATAGTAACCAAGTAAATAGAAATATCGGCGACTGCTAGACTACACAAAGTGATGAATGGCCAAGTTTTGCTTCAAGACATCGAGAGAAGAGTGGAATTGGAACATCTAAAGTAAGATTACCTGAGTAAGAAATTATTTAGGCTAGCAGTGGCATCCTTGGAGAGGTCCATCCATTGTGAGCCTTTAAAAATTTTTTTCTCGAATTTTCATTAAGAATTTTTACTCTATTAATTCTAAGCGTTTTCGTGTGTTTATTTTTAAATCCGAGCCACATAGGGGTTATCACCTAACTTATTTGGTAGCATATCAGATCCAAACATTTAATAAAAATACATTTTGATTATATATACATTTTGAAATGCTGATAATGCGATGATTGAACGTTCGTTTCCAAGAATTATTAATAATGAGCATAAAATGATGATGCAGTGACAAAACGCCGCATCTAGTGACTCCGCAAAGGTGTCACGCGTGTCTCCCTTGAGCTCCCTATCAAACGTCCAGACGACTGGCAAAAATTTATGTATCTGGAAAGGAATGAGAAAGAACGAGTATTGATCAGAGAAACTCTGCAACTAAAACAGAAAAGAATCATCATTATTACGAAGAGCATTGGCAGTGGTCTTCAGTTTACAATAAGCAATAAAAGCACCAAACGGAAGAAGTCCGACTCGATGGCAATGTTCTAAAATAGATTGATGCATAATTAATCTAAAGGCAATACGTATGCATCGATTAACCACTGTTTTCAAAGTATTGATATGAAATTTAAATGCAGTTGACCATAAATAGATGTCATATTTAAGTACTACATAGAGATGTGATTTCAATACTGTTACTAACTCTTTGGTACTAAGTAATTTACTTAGGCTATAAAATAAGAAATATTTAGAAAGAAAAATAACTCCGAAAACATTATTCCACAGATGTACATTTCGGAAACGAAGTTTCCATCATCAGTGAGTAAAGAAAAACAAGAGAAGCCGAGTATTTATAATATATAAGAACCAATCAAAAAAATATTAAAAAATATTACAAAAACAAAACGCGAAAATGAAAAGAAAACAACCAATACAAACTACCTTCTTAGCTTAGCCGTATAAAAGCCAAACTACTCCCTGCCTCCCCCC
>JAHWFO010003282.1:72719-84778 GCA_023313115.1 Rhysida immarginata
ACCAGATAAAAGAGTAGTCCGGTTATAAGAGTGGGAAACCCTTACAGGAAGCAACACAAGGAAAGTAAATTATTTTGTAAAAAATTTTGCTAAAGGGAGCCATTCTGCCACTGGCATGGGGCCATCATCACTATTCAGGGTATTATTGGTTGCTTTGTTTTTTACAATTTCAATCGATTCAAGGAAGTGTAACATTTTACCATCTCTACATCTATGAATAACTTCAAACAAATCTGTAGAATAATTATGTTTTTCATTAATGATATGGTCCGCAAAAGATGACACCCCTAACCTAGCATTCTTTACATAAGAACTATGTTCCTTCATCCGTATTCCAACTCCTCTTTGCGAGCTTCCCAAATAAAACATGTCATATGTTTCACACTCAAACTTATATACCCCGGGGCAATCTTCCGCTGGGATCTTACATTTTATTATGCTTAGTTTTCTTTTTAATGTGTTATTGCTCATATACTACTTTACAACCAAACTTACTACAAATATTCTTGATCCCTTTGTTTAGTGCGTTGTTGTAGGGAAGGACTAACACATTTTTGTATTCATCATTTCTTTTCCCTGTCAACGTTGTGATTTCATCGATCTTTATATGTCTGACGATCTTATCTGCTATTCTATCCACTATATTTGTATTATATCCATTAAATTCTGCGTATGATTTGATTAGGTCCAATTCTTTATTCCTTGCGGCATCATTCAGGGGTAACAATAATGCCCTTCTGATCTGATGATGAAACGCTGCAAGTTTGTGCGAAACACAATGATTGGAATCTGCTCTGATGTATGCAGGGGTGAAGTTTTGTTTTCTATATACTTCAAAATTCAATTAGTTTCCAGACCTAAGGATTAAGCGGCCTAAAAAGCAGCTTACTATCTTCTTCTTGTAGCGTGAACTTGATATGCGGGCAAAGCGTATTTAAGGCAGCTAAAACTCCATAATGCCCATCTTGGTTGTGTTAAATATGCAAAAAATATCGTCGACATATCTATGCCACACCGACGGGAAGTAGTTAAACGAGGTGACAGCCAAATTTTCTAATATAAAGATTAGCCAAGAAGGGGCTAACGCTACTACCCATCGGCGTGCCATTTAACAATTTGTAGAATTGTCCATTAAAATTAAATACATTATTAAACACGATGTAATTCATTACTAACATAATATCTCTTACCAAGCCTAATGTCACATCGATTTCGTATAATACATCTTCTAAAAATGCTAAGGTTTCTTTCAAAGGTATGCTAGGATACAAATTTTCAATGTTGAAGGACAATAGTCTATCATCCTTAGAGATGGATATATGTGTTCTCAAGGGTGTTACGTAATTCGATATTATTTTTTACACTGTAATCTACTCCTGGAAGGCATAACTTTGAAAAAAATGTCTCAAGAATAAATTTCCCTAAACTATATGTAGGGGAATTTATACAATCCACTATGGGTCTCCATTTGTTTCCTACTTTATGAGTTTTTGGTAAACAATAAAGACGTGGGATTACAGGGTTAACAGGCAATGTCCGCCACTGGTGTACATTTTTTGAAAATAAATTTACAGTTCTTGATACACTCTTTTGTTTTGGTATGCAGATTAAGTAAAGGGTTTTTTGACAATTTTTCATAAGGACCTTCATTCAACATTTTTTGGACGGACTCATAATAATCGTTTTTGTCGACAATCACTAAGCGATTAGATTTATCATCTTTAAAGTATACAACCGGCTTCTTTTTGAGATTTTCAATCGTCTGTCGAGTTTTTTGATCCAATTTTGTGTTTTTATATCCCTTTGCATTCTTTAACAATTGTTGTTTACATAAATCTTTGAACAATTTTCCTTCTGGACAATTTCTTATATTAAATTTTAAGACCCCCGAAATGGACAACTGGTAAATCATCTTTAAATTTCTTATGTGCAAACTTTTTTTCATCTTTAGACCTTTTTTCAATAAATCGCTTTCACTTTCGGTGAAAGTGCAACTGGATTTATTACAGATGACATTATACGTAACATTCTGAGGCTGTCTAACCCTATTCTTAGGACGTAACTTACCTAATTTACACATTAGATGTTTATATTTTAAACCAATTTTATGGTAATTAACAACGTGAATTTTCCTCAAGAGAGTTTCAAACGCCTTGGGTTTTAAGACAGAGCTTAATGCTAGATGGAGGTGGTAACCCCGGACCTCTAAATCATTGAGTTTACCAAATAAAGTGTTTATAGTATGAATTAAATACTTAAACCTAGTAGATTCTCTCACATTTTTAGGTAGAAACTGCGGTGATTTTACATTATTAACAAAATTTGGCACTAACCTATATTTTTTACATTGCGAAAGAAACCACAAATTAGCCTTAGTGGTCATAATCAACAAATTAATTTTAAATAACATATTACCTAAAACTTTAGGACTTCTCTCGTCGAGCTGGCAAACTTGTGACATGGTTCTTAGATACAACGGAATCAAGCCAAAAACTGTGGACCCAACTATAGAAAGAAAAATAACTCCGAAAACACTATTCCACATAATAAATTTTTAATGACTCAGATGTACATTTCGGAAACGAAGTTTACATCATCAGTGAGTAAAGAACAACAATCGACAATCGAACAGTGTAGTGTATCGGTATTCGTGTGGAACTTGAAGCATAGCTTCCATAATCTCACCCTTCATAATCATATTCCAAGGGAAATACACTGAACTAGAAAAGAAGCCTGATGTACCCACAAAGGTCATCCAATGTATGAAAGAAAATTGCCTCCTCTTGGTGGAGGAAAATTTGATTGACGACTGTCTAGACTAGAAGCAGACCACTAGTATTAGATAAAACACGACCTATGAAGTCCAGTAA
This sequence comes from Rhysida immarginata, assembly GCA_023313115.1. Taxonomy (NCBI): domain Eukaryota; kingdom Metazoa; phylum Arthropoda; class Chilopoda; order Scolopendromorpha; family Scolopendridae; genus Rhysida; species Rhysida immarginata. The sequence continues at coordinate 75,590 of JAHWFO010003282.1, forward strand.
TCTGGAAATAAGACATTATCAATGTCTTCAAAATTAATATCAAGTATATGCCTTGGATCACGATATCTCTTTCTATGTATAGAATGATTTAAAATGCCCGAGACTAGCTCGTTGCTATGATTTTCTATATTGGGCAGCATGGATTCCATGACCCCTTGAACGTATTTGCCAATATGAGTCATGTTGAAGTCATTATAAATGGAGGAATTGCGAACAATTCTCCGATCTTTTTGCGCAATAGTCCTAAGGGTAACGTTTTGGAACGTTTGCAGTTCTTTCCACCTAGTCTTACATATTGTGGCTCAGACGGGCATACCATACGTCAAGATGGTCCGAACAATGACCTTATAGAGTAGGAGTTTATTATCAATGTTTAGAGCACTATTCCGGCCCAGCAGAGCTATCAAGCTAAACTTGGCTCTCCTGGCCTTATAGAAACGCATAAGTTGCGTGGGGAGTCCAGAGGAAGTTTAGAGTCAATGACAACACCAAGATATTTATATGTTTCAACCCAGTCCAGTTTTTTGCCATATAGTTTTACAGAATCTAATGATCTCTTTCTCTTCTTGGAGACAAACATCGCCTTGCATTTGTCTACATTCAATTTTAGCCTCCACTTGCTAAACCAGCTTTCACACTCCTTTAGAGCCTTCTGTAGCCGCGAGACTACTACGGCTGGTTGACGAGCACAGGTCTGTATAGCAGCGTCATTTGCGTAAAAAAAGAGCTTACATTTGGAAGGACTTGGAAAGTCTCGCATAAAGTAATTGAATAATACTGGCCCCAAGACTGAACGCTGTGGGACACCAGCTTTTACTTCATACATAGGAGATAGACTATCTCCAACTCTGGCCTGAAAGAACCGGTTGGAGAGAAACGAGTGTATCAGAGTAATTATATCTTGAGGAAATCCATCCATAATCATTTTAAAAATAAGACCATCGTGCCAGACTTGGTCGAAGGCTTTGTGTACATCGAGGAAAACGACCCCACAATACATAGAGAGATTAAGGGGCTCATTGATATCCGCTGCGAGCCTCCATGTTTGGAGTTGGCAGGAATGGTTTGAGCGAAAGCCAAATTGTTCATCGCGGATGAGACCGTTGGCATCACAGTACTTAATGAATCTCTTGAGAATTGTTTTTTCCAGGATTTTGGAGATTGATGGTAACAAGCCGATGGGCCTGTAGCTAACAGGATTTGCAGGATTTTGTCCTGGCTTAGGAATGCTTAAGACAACTGATTGCTTCCAAGCATCCGGGAAGTAAGTATTCTTCCAGCAGTCGTTAAAAACAACAAGAAAAGCCGAGTATTTATAATATATAAGAACCAATCAAAAAAATATACAAAAAATACTACAAAAACAAAACGCGAAAATCAAAAGAAAACAACCAATACAAACTACCTTCTTAGCTTATCCGTATAAAAGTAGTCCGGTTATAAGAGCAAAGTAGGAAACCCTCACACGAAGTTAAACAACACAAGGCAAGTAAAATAATTTGTAAAAAATTTTGCTAAAAGGAGCCATTCTGCCACTGGATGGGGCCATCATCACTATTCAGGGTTTTGCTAACACAGGAGTCAGTGGCAGAATGGCTCCCTATAGCAAAAAGTTTTACAAAATAATTTACTTTCCATGTGTTGTTTCCTGGAAGGGTTTCCCACTTTGCTCTTATAACCGGACTACTCTTTTATCTGGTGTGGGGAGGATAGGGGGGGGGGGGGGGGGATTTGTTTGGCTTTTATATGGCTAAGCTAAGAAGGTAGTTTGTATTGGTTGTTTTCTTTTGATTTTCGCGTTTTGTTTTTGTAATATTTTTTGTATATTTTTTTGATTGGTTCCTATATACACTACTGTTTATAAAAATCGCAACACCCTGATGGAATAGCCCAATCTGCATTAAATTTGGAGCATTTGCATATCATGGGTCAGAAAAGAAACCATTAGATTTTCAGGTCAATACAATGCGTTTTATTGTCACATTAGTATCGGGTGAAACCACCGTGGGATGCAATTACAGCCTCTAAACGTCGTGGCATTGAGTCAAACAAGCTCTGAATAAGGGCCTGGGGAATGTCCTGCCATGCTCTGTCTACACGGGTATACAGTTCATCCACAGTTGCTGCTGCAGGAGTCTGACGAGCCAATCGATGAGCAACCCTGTCCCACACATGTTCGATTGGGCACATGTCTGGTGAACGAGCAGGCCAGGGGAACAAGGGCGTCTGATGTGCTTGGAAAAAGGCGAGGACATTTCTGGCCACATGCGGTCGGGCATTGTCCTGTTGGAATACAGCGCCTGGAAGGTTCTGCAGGAAGGGGATGACCTCGGGTTGCACAACTTCCCTGATGTACCGGTCACTGTTCAGATTGCCATGGATTCTGATCAGACGGGAACGGCCATGGTAACTAATTGCACCCCACACCATCACCCGTGGCGTTTGTCCTGAATGACGCTGCAGGATGCATTCTGGAAGATCGCGCTCGCCACGATGTCTTCTGACTCGTATCCTGCCGTCATGGTGCTGCAAGTTAAACCTTGACTCATCCGAAAACACAACTTGTTGCCATTCAGCTTGCCACTGTTGGTGTTGATGGGCCCATTGCAACCTGAGGCGCCGGTGGTTTTGAGTCAAAGGAATCCGCAACAATGGTACTTGTGCCATCAATCCTCTGGAAATCAAACGGCGTCGTACAGTGCTAGCAGACATTGTCCTGCCTACTGTAGCACCCCACTGTGGAAGTGGCTGTACGATCTGCTATACACATGCGATAGAGGTGTCTGTCATCTCGCGGTGTCGTCGTGCTGGGTCTTCCTGAGCCTGGTCTTCGGTGTGCCCTGTTCTCTTCGCTCCACTGCCTCCATGCACGCATAATTGTCGTTGCATTACGTCCTACACGAGCAGTAATGTCACGATACGACCATCCCGCTTCATGCAGACCAATTATGCGTCCTCTTTCAAAGTCTGTCAGCTGTTGATATGGTACCCTTCGTCGTCGTCGAGGCATGGTGTTCTTTCAAGCAAATACTCTGAAAATCTAATCATTTATACTCTGACCCATTGTATGCAAATATTGCAAATTGCATATGGATTAGACCATTCCATCAGGGTGTTGCGATTTTTATAAACAGTAGTGTATTATAAATACTCTGCTTCTCTTGTTGGAGGTCGGAACCTAGGCTGAGGACGATCAGGACGATCAAAACGGACTAGCTCTTCAAGGTATCTCTCTACTCTCTTTTCAGGTATCATTTCATTATTTTCATTTCACGGTGCGCCCTTTTCAGGGCGATATTCACCTTCTGTTACGTCTTATGTGCTGGTCCCTGGCGTTGGAATTAATATTCCCGTAAACCAGTACATCAAGACGCTCATTATCCTTCTGGGTCCCTGGCGTTGGGATTAATTTCCTCGCAAACCTAACTAAGGACATTTTCTCATATCATCTATTATTATTCTAATCATCCACGAGCGGGTCCCTGGCGTAGAATTAATTTTCTCGCAAACCTGACTTGTTCTTTTTTCTTAGAGCTAGGTGCGTCCTTCTTAGGACGGCTTCTTTAGCACACACCTAGCTACGTGGTTACTCCCCCCCCCCCTGGTTCTATACATTTACATATGATGGCTTCGTCTAAATTAACCAAGCTGAAGTCGGCTAAAGAGCATTTGCTACTGGCGGATGGTAAAACTGTGTCCTGCGAAAAGGCCTACCGGGATGCCTGCTTGGATGCTAGGTTTGCTGCTTTTGACCTAGTGTTCAACGAAATGTTAGAAGCCCTCCGGGATGAAATAAACGCTAAGTATAGTGCACTGGAGGAAAAAGTCGAATCCCTACACAAAAGATTTGAGGAGAAGTTCGAAGTTATCAATAAGGAAATTAAGGACTCTCGTAGAGATGTTATTGACAAGATAAGCGAACTTAAGGAAGCCTTTGGGAAATGCTCCGGGACTCCGAAGGCAAGTAACTCCACGGAAGATAATCCAGTTGATAGCAGCAAGGTAAGTAATGTCTTAAAAACTATTTCCTTTTCTAATAGTATGGAGTCTATGGATATAATAGAAAATAGTGACTGTTCGACAAACGGTGGCTGTAAGAGAAGTCACTCTGACGGAACTGATGAAGAAGTGGACGACAGTCCCTGGATTGGTGTCACTAATAAAAAATTCAGAAAAGGCACGAGGATCGATAACCTAAAGACCGTCTCCAGCATAAATGAAGAAGTCGTCAGCGCGACTAGAATGAGGAATCCGAAGAATGTACAAGGTCGCTCGGCTAATAAAGACCATAGGATCACGAAGAGGTATGTACCGCCAATTATCGTGCGGACTCATGGCGTCCCGTTTAAGACGATTTTAACTGAGCTCGAGAAGCATGTTCCAGTCGAAAAAATCGCCGTTCATACGGGCAGAGCTGAAACCATCAAGGTTAAATGTGAAGATGAAGAAACACACAACAGGTTAGTCTCTGGCATTAAATCTGATAATATTTTAAAAATTCAGCATCATCAACTGAAGTCGGAGAAGGTCTTGAAAGACGTAATTCGTAATGTGGATGTTACGTATGACCTCGATGACTTCCAAGAAGACCTAAAAAGAACCAACTACTTCCCGGAAAAAGTTATTCGATTGAGGAAAGCCAAAGGATCCTTTGATATGCCAATGGTTTTGGTTCTGCTCCCGAACACCGAACACAACCAATCATTGAAAAACGTAACACGTATTGGGCCGCTGGCAGTTTCAGTGGAGGCCTTTCGAGGGAACAAGAAGCCACTACAGTGTTACAACTGCCTGCGCTTCGGACACGTATCCATGGGCTGCACGGAAGATCCTCGTTGTAATAAATGTGCTGAGGGGCACCAGTCAAGAGATTGCCCCAAGATCAAAGGACAAGACCCCCCAAAGTGCATCAGATGTGGTGGACAGCACACATCAAGCTACACGAAATGTCCAAAGTACCCCCAGGTTCAAAGGATGTCTAGTTCTAAAGTGACAGCAGGCAAATCCTATGCTGCCGCTGTGTCTACGCCGGAAGATAAAGGCCTCAACATCAACGACCTACCAGGTATGTATAAGCAATTAGGACGTATCTTTAATCTGTTTTCTAATCTAGGCAAAAGTTATCCACAGTTGAGTGGGCTCCTTACGACCAACTAATTTTAGTATGGCTGCACAACGTTATACTGTAATCAACAAAGGTGAACTTCGGTGCGTGATATGGAACGCTAGGGGCATTCCCCGAAAGCGTATCGAGTTTCACAACTTTCTGATAAATCACGAAATTGACGTGGCTTTCCTCTGTGAAACTCACCTCAAACCAAGCCAAGACTTCAAGCTACCTGGCTATTGTGTGTACCGTAAGGATCGAATGGCTTCAAATGCTGCAAGATGTGCGTCTGGGGGCGCTGCTATCATCATTAAGAGGGGAATTCAACACCAAGAATTAGTATACAAGTCTTATGCAGGTATGGAATCAGCCTCCATCATTATCAATGACGTCTCCTGTGGTGAAGTGAAGTTCGTAGCGCCCTACAATTCACCTAAACATTATCTTGACATTTGCGAGCTTGATGAACTCTTCAGTGGTGACACTCCAGTCGTCCTGGCGGGTGACCTAAATGCCAAGCATCCAAGCTGGAACTCCAGAACGCAGAATTACAACGGCATGATTCTCTATAGGTACATACAAGGTAGAGATGATATCATCGCTGCTGGACCTGTGGAGGACACCTACTACTGCGACCACTCCCCTAGTAGTGACGTTTTGGACATCTCGCTCTTGAAGGGTTTCTTCAAACCGTACAATATCTTCACGATTGATGACCTTTCTTCTGACCACAAGCCTGTGGCGTTGTACTTTGACAATGTTGACATAAATTTCGGAGAGGAACTCGTACATCATCAAGACTGGAGGCTCTACAAAGATATTCTTAAGGACTATGGCTACCATCACGACGTTGCTTACTGTACAGAGGACATCGATCAACTTGTTGATGACATCACCAGATGTATTAACAGTGCCATAGAAGTCAGTAAGTATCCATCAGAGAAAAAAACCTTCTCATCGAATCCAACTCTCTCCTGGAATCCAACGCCTAATTGCTGAAAGAAACAGGACCCGTAGACTTTGGCAACGCTATCGTGAACCTTGGCTCAAAACCAAGTACAACAGGTTAGTGCGAAGAGTTCAAGAGGAGATAGAGCTTCGCGACGCTAGATGGAATGAAAAACTCAAAAGCTTGTCGGCTCGCGACAATTCCATTTGGAGTATGGTTAGAGCTTTACAGAAGAAGAAGAATGTTATGCTTCCTCCACTCCGTACACCACAAGGTAACTATGTGCAAACTGATCAGGACAAGGCCCAAGTCATTGCAGATTCACTGGAACTGCAGTTTGTTACTCCTACCAACGATAAGCCCGAGAGCCAAATCATGTCTCGGCGTGTGGAAGAAGGTATTTACAACTTTGATGAAGTCCCGAAGCATTTTACGAAGTACAACATCGAGGCTGGTGAGATCGCCAACATCATAAATAAACTGAAAAAGAAGAAGGCTCCAGGAAAAGACAAGGTGAATAATAACGCCCTTATGAATTTCCCAAAGAACTTTATTGAATTTCTCACCAATATCATTAGCGACTGCTGGAAATTTTCTTACTTCCCTGTGGCTTGGAAGAAATCTATTGTGTTGAGTATCCCAAAGCAGGGACAAAATCCTGCAATTCCCGCGAGCTACCGACCTATTAGCTTGCTACCCTCGATATCCAAGGTGTTGGAGAGAACGATCCTTGTCAGATTCCAAGATCACTGTCTAGCAAATGACCTTTTACGGGAAGAGCAGTTTGGCTTTCGTGCTGCCCACTCTTGTCCGATGCAGATATGGAGGCTCGTTGAAGACCTGAGCACCCCCCTGAACCTATCCAGGTACTGTGGGGTGGTATTTCTCGATGTCAGTAAAGCTTTTGACCAAGTGTGGCATGAGGGCCTTGTCTACAAAATGATCAGAGACGGGTTCCCTGACGATTTGATCTTGATGGTGAAATCCTTTCTTGATGGCAGATCCTATCAAGCCAAGGTTGGAGAAAATCTTTCCACACCCCGTGTTGTAAAGGCCGGTGTCCCTCAGGGTTCTGTCCTCGGGCCTATGCTATTTAATTACTTTGTACATGATTTCCCAAAACCCGATAATTGTAATCTGTATTTTTATGCGGATGACACTGCCATTATGATATGGGCACACCAGCCGGCTCACGTTATCACTCCGCTGCAATGCGCCTTGAAGCAGTTCGAATACTGGTTTAACTGCTGGAAGTTGAACCTTAACGTCGGAAAGTGCAAGGCTTTGTACCTCAATAGGAAGCTCAAGCATCCCCCAGATTCTCTTGTTCTGTTTAATAAGAAACTGGACTGGGTGGACAACTACAAGTGCCTGGGAGTTATCATTGACTCAAGACTCTCATGGAACCAGCATATGTCCTATGCTCTGAACAAAGCGAAGAGGGCTAAGTACAGTATCATAGCTCTTATGGGTCGCAACAGCGCCCTCAGCATTGACAACAAGCTACTTCTGTACAAATCGATTATCCGGACCATACTCCTCTATGGCATGCCTGCGTGGGCGACTATCTGTAAAAGCAGATGGAGTGAACTACAGTCATTCCAGAATGTTACCCTGAGGACCATTGCCCAGCTGGACAGAAGGACGGTGAAAAACCAATCCATCCACCTCGATTTAAACATGGCCCATATCGGTAAGTTTATACAGGATCTCCTTTTGATTATGATACAGAAGATGAAGACTCACGACAATAAGCTTGTGAAAGGGATACTGGAGAACTCAATGAATATGAACTGGCATACGAAGTATCGTAAACCGAGGCACGTTCTTGACAACAATTTTGAAGATATTAGCAACGTCTCTTTCCCAGACTACTGGAAGATGTGATAATCTTATTTCTCCTTGTATTTTTTATTTCGTTTGTTTTTTGTTTCTGACAATCGTCAATCTTATTTTCTTTTTTGTATAATATGGATGACCGCTTGGGTTGGTTAGGCTTCTTGACTACCTCAGTGTATTTCCTTTGGAGTTTATTCTGGTTAGATGAGCTTTGTGAAAGCGCTGCTTTCGTCCCATCCTAACGAATGTACACTTCACTGTTCGATTGTCGATTGTCGTTGTTCTTTTTATCGATGAAGGCACACTACTCATAGATGGTATCCTACTCTTTGGTGGTATAGATTGGAGACGGAACGTTAATTGAAGGCACATTCTCTTAAGGTCAGCGGTTTTTTATATCCTATGCTTTAAGGCTGTTTTCTACAGATCTTATTCTGGAAAAGCCCTTTTCAGGGCTAGCAGTCTGACTATTCTTTACTTATTATTTTAAATTTTATCATAATGCCAGACTCAGGCAAAGCGTTAAGTGGCATTACAAGCCAAAAAACAAGTGATGGTAAATATACGTATGGCGAGATATATAAAGATGCCTGTAAAGATTACAGATTTGAAGCTTTTGATGCTATAATTAAGGATAAGCTAGAGGTTTCGCGCCAAGAAATGTGCACTAAGTATGATAATTTCCAAGGAAAAGTTGAGTCACTAAAAGGGAACATAAGTGAAATCCACGATAAAATTGTTAATATGAATGCTGAAATATCTGCAGCACGTAATGAAGCCAACAAGAACTTTAATAAGTTGGAGCAGTTCCTCAAAGATCAATTCTCTGCTCTGTCAATGAAAGGTAATCAGCCTACAGGTGAAACTTCTGACTATCTAAGTGTGAATGATCAGCCTAAGGAAATTATCCCTTCCGGCTTATGGAGTAATGATAACGATGGCAAAGACCTGATTAGTGCAAATCGCAAACGGCTATACAATGATACGGATAAATGGATAAATGCAAAATCTAAAAAGGCTAAAAAAGGGTTGAAAATTGACAACATTAAGGATGTTGTTGATATAAATGATACAATCGCTGTTGCTTTTCGAGAAAGCAAGTCCGAACAGCGAAAAAATGTTGAAAAGCCAAATACCAAGAGCAGCTCCTATATTCCGCCAATCATAATACGTACTCACGGTCAGCCAATCAAGCAAATCCTGGGCGAGATTCAAAAGCATGTGGCGATTAACCAAATTACTGTACACACAGGCAGAGCAGAGACGATCAAAATAAGGTGTCATGATGAGGAAA
>JAHWFO010003282.1:94778-149395 GCA_023313115.1 Rhysida immarginata
GGCAAAAAACTGGACTGGGTTGAAACTTATAAATATCTTGGTGTTGTCATTGACTCTAAACTTACCTGGACTCCCCACGCAACTTATGCGTTGAATAAGGCCAACAGAGCCAAGTTTAGCTTGATTGCTCTGCTGGGCCGGAATAGTCCTCTAATCATTGACAATAAACTCCTACTCTATAAGGTCATTGTTCGGACCATCTTGACGTATGGTATGCCCGTCTGGGCCACAATATGTACGACTAGGTGGAAAGAACTGCAAACGTTCCAAAACGTTACCCTTAGGACTATTGCGCAAAAAGATCGGAGAATTGTTCGCAATTCCTCCATTTATAATAACTTCAACATGACTCATATTGGCAAATACGTTCAAGGGCTCATGGAATCCATGCTGCCCAATATAGAAAATCATAGCAACGAGCTAGTCTCGGGCATTTTAAATCATCCTATACATAGAAAGAGATATCATGATCCAAGGCATAGTTTTCTAGTTCAGTGTATTTCCCTTGGAATATGATTATGAAGGGTGAGATTATGGAAGCTATGCTTCAAGTTCCACACGAATACCGATACACTACACTGTTCGATTGTCGATTGTTGTTCTTTACATATTATGGATGACCTTTATGGGTTCATCACGCTTCTTAACTACTTCAGTGTAATTCCCTTGGCATTTATTTAGGAAGGGTGAGATTATGGAAGCCTAGCTTCAAGTGCAACTCGAATAACGTTTCACTACACTGCTCGATTGTCGATTGTCGTGTTGTTCTTTATACGTCGGAAAGTGCAAGGCTTTGTACCTCAATAGGAAGCTGAAGCATCCCCCAGAATCTTATGTTCTGTTCAATAAGAAACTGGACTGGGTGGACAACTACAAGTATCTGGGAGTTATCATTGACTCAAGACTCTCATGGAACCAGCACATGTCCTATGCTCTGAACAAAGCGAAGAGGGCAAAGTACAGTATCATAGCTCTCATGGGTCGCAACAGCGCCCTCAGCATTGACAACAAGCTACTTCTGTACAAATCGATTATCCGGACCATACTCCTCTATGGCATTCCTGCGTGGGCGACTATCTGTAAAACCAGATGGAGTGAACTACAGTCATTCCAGAATGTTACCCTGAGGACCATTGCTCAGCTGGACAGAAGGACGGTGAAACACCAATCCATCCACATGGATTTAAACATGGCCCATATCGGAAAGTTTATACAGGATCTCCGTTTGATTATGATACAGAAGATGAAGATTCACGACAATAAACTTGTGAATGGAATACTGAAGAACTCATTGAATATGAACTGGCATACGAAGTATCGTAAACCGAGGTACGTTCTTGACGTCAATTTTGAAGATATTAGCAACGTCTCTTTCCCGGACTACTGGAAGATGTGGTAATCTTCTTTCTCCTTGTGTTTTTTATTTCGTTTGTATTTTGTTTCTGACAATCGTCAATCTTATTTTCTTTTTTGTATAATATGGAAGACCGCTTGGGTTGGTTAGGCTTCTTGACTACCTCAGTGTATTTCATTTTGAGTTTTTTCTGGTTGGATGAGCTTTGTGAAAGCGCTGCTTTCGTCCCATCCTAACAAATGTACACTTCACTGTTCGATTGTCGATTGTCGTTGTTCTTTACTTGATGATAAAACTTTGTTTCCAAAATGTACATCTGGGTCATTAAAATTTATTATGTGGAATAGTGTTTTCGGAGTTATTTTTCTTTCTATAGTTGTGTCCACAGTTTTTGGCTTGATTCCATTGTAAGAATTATTTCTTTGTAAGTTTAGAAATTAAATAATGAGACTTAAAGGACAAGGAGCAATCAAAATGGATACCAATAATGCAAATGGAGCTGTCTTTTAAAGTTGTGTCAAAGGTAATAATATCTGTTTTGTCTTTATTTAAAGTCATTTGACGATCCTGATACCATTCATCAATTTTAGCGATATCCATCTTTAATTTCTCCATATCAGCATTTAACGACTCCTGTTCACTTTGAAGATATATAAAATTGTCATCAATATAAGTTACAAGATTGCAATTTAGTTTTAACTCAAAGAATGGGAAAAGATCGAATAAAAAGGGTAGAAAATCCAGAGCCTTGTATAACACCATTATATGATGGGTACTTAACTACATTTAAATGATTATGCTGATCTACAATACAAAAATAGCGATGCTTGAAATATGAATGGCATAGATCTAAGGCATTGCTGCATATTCCCATATTATATACATGTATGTCGTGGAGCAACTGCTTACGAGGTACCGTATCGAAGGCTTTGGATACATCTGTTTTCGCGAGAATTAACAATTTTTTATCATCTAAGGCTTCAACAATTTTTAAGATAAATGTACGTTAACAAAGAATTAGAACTTCTGTTTCTACGATTACCGTAATGATGTGTATTTAACAAAGGCAGAATATAGTTCTTCAATTGAGTGAAAACAGCATTTTCAATAACCTTCTCAGAGGGTGAAAAGTTGCAATGGGTCTAAAGGATTTATAATCTTCAAGTAGACCCTTCCTTTTAAGAACTGGGTAATACAGAGTGGTGCAAATAAAAGTAGCTTCGCATGAATTGAATTCAACTCATGCGAGGCTACTTTTATTTGCACCACCCTATATATGCAGTCTTCCAAGCATCTGGATATATCGAAGTGTCAATTATTCGATTTGCTAAATTATACAAAGTGGTATAAAGCGAGGCTGACGGAATTTTCAATTGATTGCCTATAATTAAGTCATTAGGTATTGCCGATGAGGATTTAAATCTGATAATAGTATATTTAATCTCTGCGACAGAAACAGTGGTGGATTAAAAAAATTAGATGATATTGTTTTAACTGCGAAGATTATGGTGCTAGAGGTAATATTATTATTAGGATTATTACACCACGATTAATAGGCGCTATATTGTGTAGGTTTCAAGTTCTTTGAGTTTTTAGTCGCAACGCCTTTAAGTAAGGCCGATAAATTAAGACGTCCATCAGTTTGCTTAGATAGTTTTCGTTTATTAAGACAGACTTGATTTTTAAATGCACGAGAGGCTTTCTTCCAATTATCATGAGTAAGATCAGATGGATTCTCTTTGAATAAGGCATACGTGTAATTTTTTAGTGACCAAGATATTTTTAGCTAGTCGGACCACCATGATTTAATGTGATTTGACTTCTGTATTTTGAAGTAAGCACCATCTTGCTCAATACAATGAGTAAGTAACGTATAAATGCAATCAGTCATATCATTAACATTCACAATTGCAGGACGAGAAATCACATTATCCTTGTAGACACTGCAAATTTTCTTATGGATTTCCGTGCAATTTAAGCCTTTCGCCCAAAAAAAAATGGATTGTTCCGCTAATCTCCAACTTTGAGTGTACAACCAGTTGCTGCGCCATGACAATAATACTCTTGCGTACGCAGTAAACGCGTGAACACGTTGCAATTATAGACATAAAGGCAACACCCTTAGAAACGGCGAATGATGTCGGCGCTCTTCGACCACAGATGGTGCTGAGTGTATCTTACTTTTTTAATTCATCCTCGTATTATAAGGTTTAAATCACGGATGACATAAAACGGATGCGCAACTGGCCCGATTTTTCAAACTAATATTAAGTGATTTTCTACTGCAACCACTAGAGGGGAACTCGCAGCCGACGAGAGAGACAGGCCTAGGCACTGAGAAATCTTCTAACTATAATCCAACCTTCATTGTCTCCATCTTGGAATTTAACAACACACCATTGTTTTTTCGTTTGTTGGAAAAGTTATACGAGTGCACAGCATTTCGAAGAAAAATATTTCATGAATAATTTAAAACAAACTTTGAACCACTAAGAAAGTTTTATTTGTTGAGTTTATTAATTTTTAGTTTAGGTGAAGATAGGTATGGAGATATTAAATTCAATTAGTTGTACTTGAAAATATATTCTACATTTTATAAGATAAAATAGGAAAGGTTAGCAAATACTTTTTAAAGTAAATTAGAAGTTTTTAAAATAACTCTTATTATTAAAATTTTATTAAATGTGCTATGTAGCGTAAAATATGATATGCAAAAATTTGCATGTGTAAGCGATAAAATTGTATGTTATATTTAATAAAATTATTTTATTCGAAAGAAATTTGTTTGTATTGACTACAAAAATTTAAATAATGAAGTTTACAAAAATAAATAACTTAATCAAATGAGCATATAAATTAAATATATGTAATAATTCAAAAAAACATATTTAATTTGTGGAGTAGGCTGCGAGGAGTGTTTATAAGCAGCCCCTGAAAGTTGGCTGCCAGAAATACTATTAAGCTGCCCCTGAAATTAGGCTGCCAGGAACACTTTTAATTTTCTACTGCAACCACTAGTTGGAGCCACTAAATTCAGTTTTAACGTAATCTGTTAGAGTGTCGTATCCGTTTTACCTCATCCGTGGTTTAAATTTGTTTGTATCACTTTTTAGCACGTGGCGGCCATGCGCGTTCACGCTCGCTTTAACTTTAGGTCAGCGCGTCGGTCGCCTTTGGGACGTGCCAGGGAGTTCTTTGTTTGATAAACGATGACGATGCTATATGTTTGGATCAAGAAGATGTTGACACGTCGAATGTTCCTAACATATCCAAATCGAGAACGAAGAAATGATATGCCAGTCATAAATACGAGGGTGGTCCGATAATAAAGGTAGAGGTCAAATTATCCAGGACATATTTAAAGAAATAAACTTGTCGAACTTCAGCCTGCAATGCTTCTTGGTTAGGAAATCGTTTGCTCGATAAAAATTCTTTAGAGGACCGAAAAGGTGGAAATTCGGATGGAGCGAGGTCCGGACTGAAGAGGGAGTGCCATATTGTCGAAGCATTTCAAGCTGAAGTTCGACAATATCTCGTTAATTTCGGACAAGAAACTTACCGTGAAGGAATGTTTAAACTGGTGAAGCGCTGGGACAAATGCTTAAATGTTCACAGCGACTATGTTGAAAAATAAACAAACCTTAGTAGTATACATGACATTTGTATCGACATTTGTTTCTTTGAATATGTCCTGGAAATTTGACGTGTACCTTTATTATCGGACTGCCCTCGTAATACAGGGTGACCCAAACTTATCCAGCATAATTGTTTAGGAATATTATATGGTTCAAATGGAACAAAAAATGTCTTATAAACATTACGAGATTTATATTGTTTAAACGCCCTCGTACATCTAGTTTCGATCGTGTGTGAGATATCGACGTTTGTCTATTTTCTTTTATTTAGAGTCTTTTCCTAGAAAAAAGTAGGTTTATCTATTTATTCTTAAATGTACTCTTCCTGTTTTGGATATGCCAAACAGGAAGAGGAATCGTCGTACTTGTAACATGTGTGAAAGGTATTTTATTGACTTGGCGGTTGATTTGAGCAGTTGCTCATACTGTGCAACACATCGTCTAAGTTCATTATATCGTTTGTTTTCACAAATGAAGAATATGCGGACATTCATTTTTACTATGGGCTTGCTGCTGGTAACGCTGCAGAAGCCAGCAGATTGTACGCGGATGCATTTCCTCATAGGTGCCATCCACATCGGGAGGTGTTTTCGAGGGTACACCAAATTCTAAGGGAAACAGGATTGTCCAAACGTCAATATCTCACACGATCGAAACTAGATGTAATGTTTATAGGATATTTTTTGTTCCATTTGAACCATACAATTATCCTGAACAATTATGCTGGATAAATTTGGGTCACCCTGTATAAAAGAATGGGTTAAAAGTCCATGGACACAAGATGATTAAATTTTGATCGTTCATTTGATAGGTTGTTTTGTAAATTTTCTAAAATATTTGATTTCTTGTTGAATTTATGAAAAAAGATTTTAAATAGAAATATATAAATAATTTTGGGAGTGCTGTTTTAATTTAATAATTTCTAAATTTAAAATTGCAAAATATGTGACGTCACACCAGGGGAAGGGGGGTCATACAAATGTGACCATCTGTGACAAGGATGGGGTAGGGGTCCAAAAATCATGAAATTCGTGTGACGTAATTTATGGATGAACGCTTATTAGAGTGATGTTTGCGGCAAACGTTTGTTAAAAACTAAGAAAGGTTTCTCGGTGATTCACAATAATTCCACGTGTGCACCTTTCGTCGCATGTAAAACATCTAAACGGTACTCGATTTCTCTCCATGTTCTCTCTAGCATTCCCGCATCAATTATCGAAATCGCAGTTGCAATGGGTTTCTTCAGGTCCACAATATTCAGGACAGGTGTTCGGTATACAAAATCCTTGAAAAGCCCCATAGGAAAAAATCCAGGGGCATAATGTCGGGCGATCTCGGGGGCCACGGCAGTGGTTCGTCTTTCCCGATCCACCGCATAGGAGACTGACTGTTCAGGAATGCTCAAACCTCCAACCCCTAAAGTGGAGGCGCACCATCTTGTTGGAACAAAACATGAGGCTGTTGGTCATCAAGCTGAGGTACAGCAAAATTTTGAAGCATATCCAGATAAGTGTTTGCATTCACAGAGATCGCACTAAGAAAAAGGGTACAATCACATTATCATGTAAAGCCTGTTTCACAATTACAGTTTGTAGGTGGAAAACAGGCGGATGCGGAGCCCGCAACGCAAGACGAAGATTTTCTGCACGGACTGCCGTTACACAATTAGCGGAATTCGCTAACTGCTTTGCAGGCAGAATTTTCAATTCAAGCTGGTTCTGAATTTAGCGGATTCTACAACTGTTTTGCAGGCGGATTTTCAATTCGAGCGGATCCACAACTGCTTCAATCAATCAGGAAACGTCAAGTTTAGGTGCATCTTTGTTGCCATATTGGGCGAACACACTGTCGATATGAAATTGGCATTTGGAAATGTAATTTTAAAAATATTGCTGTCAAAAACAGCCTTCGCCTATGAATGCGACGAAGGTCACTGCGAGACGCCATTTTGTGTGACATCGATCTCATTTGGGAATGAACCAATCATAAGACAGTTTATGCGGCCGCGGATTTAATTGTGAAATGGAAACGCAAAGTTGTTAAATCGCCCGCTTCACGAGCGGAGACTCTAGTAAACGCTTCCCTGGCAGATCCGCTAGGTCTAATGCGGGCGATTTAATTGTGAAACAGGCTTAAGAGTGCACACCAAACATTAACTTTTGGACTATCCCGTATGCGTTCCCGTAGAGAATGAGGGTTCTCAGAATCTCATATTCTTAAATTTTGTGTGTTAACTTTGCCTGAAACATGGAACATTGCCTCATCCGAGAAGGCTACTTTGTTTACAAAACCATTATCTTTGTCAATACGGTCCAAGATGTCGATCGCAAATGCTTATGAAGAATCTTTCTCACGATCGAACAAGGCATTTGTATCTGGCGAGATGCAGTCCTCACTGATGTTCTCGCGCTGCATTGAAAGGTTTGTTGCACTTCCTCAGCTCTTTCATCCGACACATTTGACTGCCTCGATCTTTTCGCATCATGCAAACAACCGCTCTCCATAAACTTAGAATGCCATCATTTTCTACTCTGAAAGGATGGTGGATCTTTACCAAATGTTGTCTGGTAGTTTCTCTGGGTTTGAACAACTGATTCAATCTTGATATACCACGCTACACATTGCGCTTTTTTTTTAAAGTAGCCATTTTTAAAAAAATGCTTGCTATATGGTATTGTTTCGCCATCTATCGGCAACAATAAGCACTAAAAAAACTGAGTGTAAAAAACGTTTGCTGCAAACAAAATCACTCTAAAGTTAGTAGTTTATTTTTTGTGAATTTTTAAAAGATTAACAGGACTTTATGCCCTACTCTGTTCAGTATAATCACAAGTCAATCCTATACCAGCATGAGAATGTTTTGCCCTATTCGCTACTTTCAGTTTAAGTGGCGCCGCCCTTGTGGCATTTATTTGAATTGAGCTAAGTAGGATTCGCAGTAGTTTAAACATGGTTTTTATAACACATCACCAATCCCAGATAACATTCTTTCGTAATAGTTATTAGAACGAATATTTATCCTAAACAGTCATCTATTTTTTAATTTAAAAATGGAAGGATCCTACTTTTGCTGCCATTTAAAAAAAAAAAAACAAACAAAAACCCAGCGCCCTCTATATTCACTGAAAGTAGCGAATAACAGCTGATCCACAAGGTGATTGATTTTGGCGCCACTGGCTTCTTGTAGCAATGAGTCAGCTGACCCCTCTATCTATTTTTTATGTTGGAAGAATGCAATAGAGTCGCGAAGAGATGCCAGAGAGCAATAATGGAGAGAGGCGACACTCCGTCATTTGCATTAGGAAAAAAAAAAATGCAAACCTGGTGCCACCCTCGGACGCTGGGTGCGTAAATCCCACCTAAATTACAATAGAAATCATAGGCAGGGTAATTATATGTCCGTAAAAATGCCACGGAAAATTAAGAGATTTTGTTGAACATAAGAGTTTAATTTTATATAAAAAATAAAATAAAAGTTTACTTAAAATGATTAATTTTGGTGCTTTATTAAAATGTTGGCGTCTGCTACAAGACCTTGCAGAGAAGCATTTTCTTCCCCGTCAATCACTTTTAATAATAATGAGGAGCTCTAATAATTGAAGGTGGCAGTTATTTTTTTAATTTCCTTTTTATTTTCTTAAGAATTGGAACTTCGTTTTATAATTTAATCATATGACTTAAAGAGTTTTGTCACTACTAACGTGTACACTGACATTCGTCAATTGCAACAAGTTGCAACTTCTTTGTTGTCCACCCCTCCCCACATGGTTTTGATGTCCGGCCCCCTGCACGTGGTCAGGAGACCCCATGTATCAACCTGAAACTTTTGTGAAGGACGTGGCCTTCGAGATATTAGGCCTCCGCATCGGGCTTGAAATCGCGTGTCGAGGATATTTTCAACTTTTGACCGCTAGTTGTTTATCTCTATGGCTTATTTGGCGCTCTTCAGGGGTAAAGAACTACAAGATACTCTCGTGCTCATGCTAATTTATCCGACTTATAAAAGTTACCTTGAATTCCCAAAGGATTTCTCTGATGATCCCCCTCTAGCGTTAAAAAGTTAAACTTCCGCTAACACGAAGGAAAGCATTGGAATGATACGCGATGTGGAGGCCTAATATCTTGAAGGACACGGTGAAGGAATGAATGTTTCCGGCAATCACTGTCAGATGGCGACAGGGTCGAAAACGGCAGTAGCTAATGAGGAGCAAGTCTCCGCGCATGGGTTGACACGTAATCATAGCCTAATAATAAGCCTGTAAAGTCTCGTTTTCATGTGTGACCTTTTTTGCATTACGCATGCGCAATAATCCCTAGCGGCCAATGAGCTGTATTCAATATAATTAAAAAAAAAACTTGGTTGCTTTATCATACAAATCCATATGATTATAATAATGAATTATTTTCCATGTTATAATACTATAAAATGAACTGTACAGCGTGTAAAAATAAGTTTAGTTTGAAAATAATATTCTATTATGTAATATTTAGTATCTGATATATTCTATGAAGAAAAATAATAACGTGAAGAGCTATTTAAAAAAAAAAAATACGTACACATTCGAGCCTAATCGTCTTACAATCTCGGCGACGAATTCACGGAATTCCACAGTCTCTTTGTTGCCAAATACAAATTTTCAGTTGTAAATTATATTTTCCCAGTTTAAGGAAAAATTACATTTATTAAGGACATAAAAATAATAAAAACTATAGATTTAACTGAGGAAAAAGTTTCTCTTCCAGTTTCTTGTACTAACTAAAAACATTTATGTTGAAGTTTTTTACTAAATTGACAATATTCTATGCAATTATTATTGCAAGTATTTATTTCAAATTTTTGTTAGAAGAGCGGGTAAAAAAAAAAAAAAAAAACTTAAAAAATAAAAAAACCTTAACAAAAACCAAAACATAAAGATAGAATCAATACTAACCAAACGGATCACTACGATAATAAACAAAAAACATCATTATCAAATCTATGCTAATTTTTAAATATAGAATCAGTAACGAACTTTTAATTAATTTTGTTGAAAATGTGTGACGGTTATATTCAATTCTGAATTAAATTCTTAAATTAAGGTAAAAAAAAAACAAAACCTGTTACATCTATTATAGTATTATAATATTTTTTATTGTATTCTTTTTTTGCCTTTACTACATCAAAGTGTTAAAGTCTTCAATGAAATTAATAATTTTAAATTTGTGCTTATATGTAATTCTTCAAAAATAAGAGCAAACGTATTTTATATGATTCATTTAAATCATAATTGATTTAAATATGTAAATCATACAAATATATATTCAAAATTATAATGATATGTATTATCTTCAATAATGTAATCAAAAATATAATAATAATAATATAATAAAACATCTTTAAAAAGCCTAAATAAACGTTATTTAGCCTTATTTAGCATCGATTTTTCATCAAGGCCGCGCACTAGCCGCTTGGTGCGCGATTGTACTGAGATGTAGAGTTGGTCACACTTACATCAAAGACGCCGTCCTCGAGTTTACAGACTTATTATTAGGCTATGACGTAATGCTAGGGGGATAGCTGGGGTTGGTCATGACCTCCTTTATTACTCCTGGAGTAATAAAGGAGGTCATGGGTGGGTGCTGTGGAGGGAAAATCAATCGAGACAAAGAAGAACTTTGATGGATTACTTTTTCCCGGAGTGCCCCTACATATAGAGAGTGGTCTTGGCATAACTCTTTTGAAGTTGCCGTTGCTCTATTCAGCAAGGACCTCGTTATTTTTTTTATAATGAAGGATTGAATTCCAGGAATACCTGAAGAAACTGATCGATCCGATTTTTTCCATATAAGGCAGTTCTTCTTTCCCCGCGCGAAGTATAGACAGCTGTAATGTCTTGCCAATTTTGCCAATTTAGCATTTTCAATGCTAGATCTAGCAGTTTTTCTATCCATTTAGCAGGAAAATTTCGAAACTAGCATTTAGCAGGAAAACAGCATTTTTAAAAATGTATTTAGCACATTTTAACATAAAATTTATTTATCTGTAATATTAAAGATTTGGTTTTTATTATTATTAATATTTATTATTTTATTGGTTTGAACCAGTTGCCGTTTTTGGCAACTCATATCTGACTGAGTCTTATCTGACTAGGTCATGTGACCTTACCTATGACGATTTTCAGACTTGCATCTGAGCTGATCTGAGTCGAAGTGCCGAACGCAAAAACTGACTGACTTGAAGACTGAAGCGAAATTGACCTGCAGAATAGATGATTAGATTGTTCATGCAGCAATCTAACGTGGCTAATTTGAAAATAAACATGGAGTAACCAAAACCCTCACTGTCCCGAGCCCATTGAAATTGCTGTTGCCATTTTCGAGAACGAAGAAAACGGAATATCTTTAATATTTATCGGAATAAAAGTACTTATTAATTTTAATATTTATGGGAATAAAAATACTTAATATTTTAATATTTATCGGAATACAATCGCTTTCCTATAGTATGAGGGAAAAGTTTTCATAGCGAAACGACTGTATGACTTTTATTTGTTTAGGGTTTTTACAAAAACTTTTATTTGTCTCGGCTCGGCACACTTTTTCTTAATTTTTTCTCGCGGCACACCCTTATGAGAACCCTTACAACAGATTAAGGGGGGAGGGACCCGTTTTTTTCCTTAATCTTTTATTATCCTTGCCCCTGCTATGGTGGACAGAAGAGAGGCTACGTCATGGTTTAACTGTCTGACTTCCTCAGTCAAGAATTTTTCGACTGTGACTTATACATCATCATTCTGACTAGTTTATGATGTCACAAGTCCTCTGCCGAACACGTTTTCTGAGCAGTCAGTCAGTCAGAATCAGTTGCCGAATGTTTCGCGCCTGAGATCCAGTCAGATTTGAGTTGCCGAATATGGCCAGTATTCAGAGGCATAGTTACGGGTGGCCAGGGTGTGCAAATACACGGGCGCAACGAACTAGGGGTCTAAAAATCTAAATTGAAGGGGCACTAAAAAGCTTAAAATGAAAAATGAACACGGGCGCTGAAAAGCTAGTTACCCGACTGCTAGTATTTGATTCGATTCTTAGAAATATGAAAAACCAATCAAACAGAGCAACTCATTACCTGTCATCCCACCCCCTGCATATTTTGGTTTTCGATTTATTTCGTTTTCGAAATCAGTTACAGTCACAATTGAAAATTTTATGATATAAATGATTCTTGTAAATTTTGTAAAAATTATCTTGATTCGAATTGAAATAAATTGAATTGAAAATTAATTATTTTTTATAATTATTGTGTATTTACTAATGTTATGATATTAATGGATTTTAAATTATGTGGGTTTTATTTTACAAAATTGGTTCAACCCCAGCAGATAAGCCGATAAATTAGGAGAAATAAATGAAGGCATTTAAATCAGGTTATATTTAATTATTTAAAAGTTAATCTTTATGTTAATAGCAGCATTCTTCTCATGAGTCGCTGTATAAAATGCCTGGATGTTCCAACAAATCACTAATCCCTTAACCTCTGCGATCCAGGCAGATTTACACGATAAACAGCGACATTAGTCAAGCATGGGGATCAGAGCGGGCTCTAGCTTTAAGTGTCAGATACTGACCTGGACCACAACCTACATGATTAGAGAAACCTGTTGACCTTTATCTCCTAACAAATTTAGGTATTATTTTAATTTACATAAATTTCTCAATCTAAATTTTACAAATTTTTAATTTAGTTTATTTTAGTTAATTTTATTTTAATTTATACAGTCGAAACTCAGTTTAACGATTTTTTTTCGGTCCTGGTCGCAACCTTGTATTTGAATACGAACTCTATTTCACTCGAACGAATTTAATTAATTAATCCTGATAACATTAGTAACTTTTTAGAGATATTAATTTTTTTTGGAATAGAAAAATGGCTACACTATGAGGATTTTGCCACTTTTTCGGGTTAAGCTAGGGGCTTTTGTCTTTGGGGATTTTTTATGTGTTAAAAATTTCCTGATCCAAAATTTGCAAATTAATTTAGTTTATATAATTTCCCAATTTTCGTGATAATGAGCAGCAAGGAAAAAACAAAATTGTACAAGCAAAAATTCCGAAAGGAATGGCTCAAGATACTATCGATACTAGGGCAATACTTTCAAAACCGATATTATCGCGATACCGATACTTTCGCGAAATCGATACTAAAGCTTGTTTCACATAGAAAATCCCTGGCGGAGCGGATGCAGATCCGCATATATTGCGTATAGTGGCGCCTCCGTGCGCATTCTGCGTGGAAACGCGGTTGAGCATTTCACAATTAAAACTTTCGCGCAACTTTTCCGCTTAAGCTGTCTCCTGATTGGTCCCTTTAAAATAGTATCTTCTTTCGTAAAATGGAGTCTAAAACTAAGCTTTTGAAGTAAAAAAAAAAAAGTCTATCAAATGAATTTTCAACAATTTTTTAAATGGAGATGTTATATATTGTCAATTTTTCATTTAAAAATACAAGAACTGTACATCCCAGTATTTGTGTAATAATAAATATATATTTTAATTACAATAATATTTAAAAAAAAAAATTAAACCCCTTTTGGTTAAAAGTCGAGAGTAGCATTCTCTAATTTTCTCGGAAGACATCGGTCAGCCCCGTCGCGTTTACGCATGAATTCATTATTGTAATGTGTCTAATTAATACATAAATAATTTATCATATTATAGGAATTATATTTTACGAAATTTATGCGGGGAAAAAAATCACTAAAGTCCCGTGACGGTGAACATCAGCTACGGGCGGGCTGTCGGTCATTGATGTCGGCCTGGCCGCACATACATCGTCACGAGATTTTCGTGATGTGTTTTCTTGCATAATTTTCCGAAAATATAAATTCTATAATGCGATATATCATTTACTTATTTAATAAATATGTTACACTTATTTAATGATTAAAAACAATAAATTCGAGCTAGACGGGGCTGAAACAAGCTTTATGTAAAATAGGCTTAAACGTGAAGGGGCTGATCGATCATCGATGTCACACGAGAAAATAGAAACCGACTTTTACCTGGTTTTGTTTTATTTTAGCCGAGCATTTCTGTGTTCCTTTATTTGGTATTCCAAGTTGAAATTCGTTCAGAAATTAAAGAAGTAAGTTTCTCATGAAACACACATTTGCTGGCCATCGCTGTGTAATTTTTATCTCTCCCGCTTTAGGTTCTCCCTACATGCTTTGCGCTTCACCTGCTTTCTGATTGGCTGAGGCAAAGCGGATTCCGCAAAATTTCCAGACCTCCTTGAAATGAAAAATCCGCTCCGCAACTCTCGCGGAGCTGATCTGCAACGTTTGCGCGTGAATGTGAAACGCCTCAGTTTAGCGGAAAAAGTCCGCTTTTGCCCGCGGATTGCGCTTCCGCGTGTTTTCCGCTCCGCAAAGCTCTATGTGAAACAGGCTTAATCCGATACTTTTTTCGGGTCTTTGATATAAATTCAGGCGTTTTTTTTTTCCATTATTAAACTAATCCGAAAGCTTTCAGATTATTAAACGTCTTTTCATGTGTATGCCTTCTCATTGGCTGCTTCATTTAACCCGTTATAATTTCGACCAATATCATGCAGGTTTACCCTCCTTACCGTTTCTGTATATAAAGTAGTTCTCGTTCGTAGGGTTCGGGGTATGAGGAGGACGATCAGGACGATCAAAACGGACTAGCTCTTCAAGGTATCACTCTACTCTCTTTTCAGGTATCATTTCATTACTCTCATTTCGCGGTGTGCCCTTCTCAGGGCGATACTCACCTCCTGTTACGTCTTATGTGCTGGTCCCTGGCGTTGGAATTAATATTCCCGTAAATCAGTACATCAAGACGCTCATTATCCTTCTGGGTCCCTGGCGTTGGGATTAATTTCCTCGCAAACCTAACTAAGGACATTTTTTCATATCATTTATTATTATTCTAATCATTCACGAGTGGGTCCCTGGCGTAGAATTAATTTTCTCGCAAACCTGACTTGTTCATTTTTTCTTAAAGCTAGGTGCGTCCTTCTTAGGACAGCTTCTTTAACACACACCTAGCTGCGAGGTTACTCCCCCCCCCCGGTTCTATACATTTATATATGATGGCTTCGTCCAAATTAACCATGATGAAGTCGGCAAAGGAGTCTTTGCTAGCAGCTGACGGTAAAAGTGTGTCCTGCGAAAGGGCCTACAGGGATGCTTGTTTGGACCCTAGGTTTGCTGCATTTGACCTAGTATTTAATGAAATGCTAGAAACTGTATAGAATGATATAAACTCTAAGTACAATGCACTGGAGGCGAAGGTCGACCCCTTACGAACAAGTTTTGACGAGAAATTCAATGGAATCAACACGGAAATTCAAAACTCTCGTACAGACGTCATCAACAAGATAAATGAATTTAGAAAAGCCTTTGAGAAATGTTCCGGGACTCCAAAGGCTGGAAACTTCAAGGAAGAAAATAAGGTAAGAGAAAATTTTCAACCTATCTCGCTTGCTAACAAAGTGCATGGACTGGAGTCCATGGAAATAAGTGATGATCGTGACTGTTCGACAAACGGTGGCAACAAAAGAAGCCATTCCGACGGAAGTGATGGAGAAGTGGAAGACAGTGCCTGGCCAGTTGATCGTAGCAAAAAACCCAGAAGGGGGACTAGGACGGAAAATTCCCAGATTAAGGTAAGTGAAAAGAAAACTATTTGCATTCCCCCTATTATCGTTAGACATCACGGGAAACCGATTAAGGAAGTGCTAAATGAGATAAAAAATCACGTAATGTTAGACAAGATTACTGCACATACCGGACGCTCAGACACTATCAAGGTTAAATGCCACGATAAGGAGACACATAAAACCCTCGTGTCAGGAATCAAAATGAATGGTGTGCTTAAAATCCAGCACCATCAGCTCAAATCTGATAAACTGTTAAAATACGTTGTCCGTAATGTAGATATAACGTATGACATGGAAGATTTTTGCGCAGACCTTAGAAACGCTAACTACTTCCCCGATAAGGCAGTTAGACTTAAAAAAAGCAAATGGTGAAGTTGAGATGCCAATGGTTCTAGTACTCCTACAAAACACTGAGCACAATAAATCTTTCCTAAATTTAAAGCGCATTGGTTCACTTGCTGTAACAGTTGAATTGTTTAGGGGCAACAAGAAGCCCTTACAATGTTACAATTGCTTACGTTTTGAGCACGTGTCCCAGGGCTGCACCGAGTCGCCGCGTCGCAACAAGTGCGCGGGCGACCACCAGTCAAGGGACTGCACCAATATAAAAGGTAAAGATCCTCCTAAATGTATTCGATGTGAAGGCCAGCACACATCGAGTTATATTAAGTGTCCCAAATACCCACAAGTTAAAAGGAATAGAACTTCCAAAGTAGCTGAAGGAAGAACTTTTGCATCCATTGCTTCTGCTTCTATTGGTAAGGGAGTCGCTGACCACGACAAATTGGTTAAAATTCAAAGGTATTTGGGTAACCTAATGAATATGTTAAAGGATAGTGGCAAAGTGTTGCCGCAGACCACTCAAACTGAGACAAGACAATAATAATGGATAGACACCCCTACAAAGTTATAAATCAAGGTAAGCTACATTGCACTATATGGAATGCGAGGGGCATCCCTCGCAAGTGTCATGAGTTCTACGATTTCCTCACAAGCTGGGACATTGATGTTGCCTTCTTGTGTGAAACCAATCTCAAACAGAGTAAGGCTTTTAATCTATCAGGGTACTATGTTTACCGGGAAGATAGGCCTCCTAAAAAAGCTTCAGATCCAGGCTCCGGTGGGGTAGCTATTGTTGTAAAAAGAGGTATTAATCACTCTAAGATTGTCACACATAACCTTGTCAATATAGAAGCAGTTTTCAATATCATCAAAGATGCTGATGTTGAAGAGGTCAGGTTTACTTTCCTATACAACCCACCCAGGCACAAGTTAGATCGTCGCGACTTAGACGAACTACTGTCTGGGCCCATCCCAGTCGTTATGGCGGGTGATTTGAATGCGAAACACCCACACTGGAACTCCAGATGCACTAATCAAAGTGGCTTGGTACTTTATAGGTACATGGTAGATCAGATCGACACTTCTGTTATTGGCCCTCTTGAAGATACATACTACTGTGATCACTCACCCGCTAGTGATGTGCTCGACATTGCTGTTCTCAAGGGGGTTTTCAAACCCTACAATATTTTTACAGTAAATGCCTTATCATCTGATCACCTACCAGTTGCACTAAATTTTGAGGGGATAAATATCGACCTGAGAATAAATCTTCGTTATATGCAGGACTGGAAATTTTTTAGAGAACTTATGAACGACAGTAACGTTCCCTATCAGGATCCCGTCACCAGCAGTGACATTGACGAAAATATCAAAAAGGTCACTCACTCCATCAAGATGGCCACAAATGCTAGTGCTACTCCAGTGGATTGCAAGCGGCCAGACCATGTGGAACTTCCTCCCTCCATCAGGCAACTCATCCACGATAAAAACCACTTCAGAAGAATTTGGCAGCGTACAAGGTTTCTCCACTTCAAGACGAAGTACAACAGGCTATCCCGCAAGGTAAGTGATCAGATTAAGGATTTAAGAAATCAAAAATGGAACGACAAAGTTAAAAGTCTGTCTGTCCAGGATAACTCTCTCTGGTGTATGGTCAGGGCCCTTAAAAGCAACAGGACTATTGTTCTCCCTCCTCTGCTTACAGAGGGTGGCGATTTCGTTAGCAATGACCAGGACAAAGCACAAATTATCGCCGATTCACTGATCAGCCAATTCTCTACGCCCAAAGAGGAT
Organism: Rhysida immarginata; assembly: GCA_023313115.1. Classification (NCBI taxonomy): domain Eukaryota; kingdom Metazoa; phylum Arthropoda; class Chilopoda; order Scolopendromorpha; family Scolopendridae; genus Rhysida; species Rhysida immarginata. The sequence goes on from JAHWFO010003282.1 coordinate 112,564, forward strand.
GATCTGGTCAATATCACTCGTGAGGTCAAGGACGTGTGTGATAGGTATGGCCACACTCAGCGCGCTCTTGGCTCTCCTGATGTCATTGGCACCTCTGAGATATTGGACATCATAAAGCGCCTGAAAAGCAAAAGGGCAGCTGGCATCTACACCATTACCAACAGTGCTCTCAAGAATTTACCTCCCAGTGTTATCTGCATCATCACTGAGCCCATGAATAACTGCTGCCTTAGCGGCCATTTCCCTAGTGCCTGGAAGGACTCAGTCATCATCACCATTCCTAAACCTGGACTGGATCCTGCTCTTCCCACAAGTTATGGGCCCATTAGCTTGTTGCCCATGCTTTCGAAGGTCTTTGAGCGCACTATACTCAAGAGGTTCAACGAGTACTGCGAGATAAACAACCTCATTCGTAGTGAGCAATTTGGCTTCCGTCCAGGCCACTCTTGTCAGCTTCAGTTATGGAGGCTCGTTGCTGATTTAAACGGTCCTCTCAACCTCTCTATGTTTGGTGGTCTCGTTTTCCTCGATGTCCAAAAGGCCTTTGACCAAGTCTGGCATGTTGGGCTCATTTACAAAATGATTACCTAGGAGTCCCTGACGATCTAATTGCTCTGGTTCGCTCCTTCCTGTCAAAGAGGACTTTTCGTGTTAAGGTTGGTGACTCTTTGTCTGAACCCTGCGATGTTAATGCTGGTGTACCCCAAGGCTCTGTCTTGGGGCCAGCCTTATTCAACTTCTTTATCCATGACTTTCCCAAGTTTGCAAAGTATAATCTTTACATGTTTGCTGACAACGGTTCCATCATGACCTGGGCACGAAACCCATCACTTCAGACAACTTTACATCAGTGCGAGAGCTGGTTCACTAAGCTGAATGTCAAAAAGTGCAAAGTCATGTTTATCACTCGCAAATGCAAAAACCCTCCAAAGCCCCTCTTCTTATTTGGCAAGAAACTTGAGTGGGTAAAAATCTACAAATATCTTGGTGTCATGATCGACTCCAAACTAAACTGGAACGACCAAGTCCAATACGCGCTCAACAAGGCAAAGAAAGCGAAGTTCAGTTTGATTGCACTTCTGGGGTGAAACGGCGCTCTTGGTGTAGATAACAAACTCTTGATATACAAGGTTGTGATTCGTACTATTTTGCTTCATGGAATGCCTGCTTGGTCTTCTATTTGCAAACCTCGGTGGAAGGATCTCCAGACCTCCCAAAATGTTGCTCTCTGATCCATTGCCCAACTTGACAGAAGAGTTGCCAACAACCACTCTATCTATGACGATTTGGGGATGACCCACATAGGCACCTTTGTCCAGACACTTAGGAAGAACATGCTACCCAAGATGGAGAATCATGAAAACACCCTGGTTTCTGGTATCCTGGACCATCCACTCATTGTTAAGGGTCCCCTCAGGTTTCGAAGACTCGCCATATCCTGGATGTCTGCTTTGATGACATTAACAAGGCCGTCTTCCCCAACTACTGGATCTTTTAGATCCTGATGATTTTTTGGGGACTCTATTCGTCAATCTACAATCTGACTCTCGTCCCTTCTTGGGGCTTATTCTCTGGAGGACTAAAGAGGTTCATCAGGCTTCTCTCCCAGTTCAGTGTACCTCCTCTGGTTTACTCTTTGGGCGAGCTTGCAAAGTGAGCTTGGCTCCTGGACCACTCGCGTCTTTGTTTTCACTACACTGTTCGATTGTCGATTGTCGTAGGGTTCGGATAGAGTTATCATAGATGTGTGTCTCCATCGTGGATGTGTGCTAACCGCTCGCAGATGAGCTTCTTTTTTGGACTTCTGATTGTGATTTCGAAGTGCTCGCGTGCAAAGCTGCTGATCCTGGTTTACTATTGAGAGTGCATCGGTGGAATCTTCAAGAGGACTAACAAGGTAGGACTTTTTTAAGTCGTTTAAGCTGTGTCGTTCTGAGTAGATGCGTCCTTCTAAGGACGGCAAAACCCGCACCACACCTGCTTCATGGCGACGTCAGGCACTGCATCAAAATCTTCTTCATGTACTGTTAAGTATGCTGATGGCAAAGTGTTACCTTGTGAACTGGCCTACAAAGATGCGTGTAAAGATCCGATATTTCTGGCATTTGACATTATTATTAATGAACAACTTGAGGCATTACATACTGAACAACAAATATCTAGAGTTAGAATCCAGAGTGGAAGCACTGTCTAAGGAACTTAGTAGTAAAATTGATAGTTTAAAAAGTGATTTTCAAAGTGCTAGTTTAGAGACTGCCAACGGCCTTGCTAACCTTGGCAATATTATCAAGGAGTTTATGCGCTCTCCCATTACATCTGATTCGCCCATGATAGTGGTAAATCCTGATCCCATGCATAAAAATGAGAACGATTCTACTTGCCTGGAAGTGGTCAACGAAGAAAACTCCTCACTACGAACTAGCGTCAAAAGAGGGCACGAAAGTGATTCTGCTGACAGTGATGGAGTTGACTGGCGTATTGTGCGGAATAAAAGGAGCAAGGGTGGTGTTAGGAGAGACAATGTTCGGTCCAATGTCAATATCAACGATAGTGTCTCTGTGGCCCTACGAGGTAACAAAGCTAAGATTAGCTATTCCAAAGCAATATCACCCATGGAAAGGGAGCTATTTACATTCCTCCAATTATTATTCGTCATCATAGAAAACCAATCAAGGAAGTTCTAGACGAGATTAAAAATCACGTGGCTCTAGATAAAATTACTGCCCAAACAGGTCGTTCAGACACCATTAAGGTTAAATGTCATGACGAAGAAACGCACAAAACTCTAGTGTCTGGAATCAAAAAGAATGATGTTCTTAAAATCCAACACCACCAACTAAAGTCTGAAAAGCTACTGAAATACGTTGTTCGTAACGTTGAGAAAACATACGACCTCGAAGATTTCTGTGAAGACCTCAAAAATGCCAACTACTTCCCGGACAAAGCAATTAGGATTAATAAAGCAAACGGTGCTGTCGAGATGCCAATGGTTCTAGTACTCCTCCAAAACACTGAACATAATAAGTCCTTCCTAAAACTGAAACGTATCGGTCCACTTGCTGTAGTAGTTGAATTATTTAGGGGTAACAAAAGGCCATTGCAATGCTACAATTGTTTACGTTTTGTGTACGTGTCTCAGGGTTGCACCGAGTCACCACATTGCAACAAGTGCATAGGCGATCACCAATCAAGGGACTGTACCAATATAAAAGGTAAAGACCCGCCTAAATGTATTCGCTGTGAAGGCCAGCACACAAGCAGCTATACAAAATGCCCCAAATACCCACAAGTCAATAGGAATAGAAATCCTAACGTAGTTGAAGGTAGATCTTTCGCTTCTGTTGCCTCTGCTTCAATTGGTAAGGGAGCTGTTGTCCACAAAGAACTGGCTAAAATTCAAAGGTTTTTGGGTAACTTAATGAATATGCTAAAAGAAAGTGGCAACGATTTGCCACAGATTACTCCAGTTGAGAGCAGGAAATAATCATGGTTAGACATCCGTATAAAGCACTAAAGCAAGGAAAACTATGATGCACTACCTGGAATGCGAGGGGGATCCCTCGCAAGTGTCATGAGTTCTACGATTTCCTCACAAGTTGGAATATCGACGTTGCCTTTTTGTGCGAGACTCACCTCAAGCAAAGCAGATCGTTTAACCTACCAGGCTATTATATTTACAGAAAAGATAGGACCCCTAAAAAAGCTACTGATCCAGGCCCTGGAGGGGCAGCTATTGTTATCAGAAAAGGCATTGAGCATACTAAGATCGTCACTCCAGATTTAGTGAAAATGGAAGCAGTATCCATTATCCTTAAAGATGTTGACGTTGGTGAGGTCAAGTACTCTATAAATACATGTTAGATCAAATTGACACTTCCGTCGTTGGTCCCCTTGAAGATACATACTACTGTGATTACTCACCTGTTAGTGATGTTCTTGACATGGCTGTCCTCAAGGGATTTTTCAAACCATACACATCTACACAGTGAATGCCTTATCATCTGATCACCTCCCTGTTGCTTTAAATTTCGAGGAGATAAATATCGATCTGAGGGTAAATCTTCGTTACAAGCAAGACTGGAAATTTTTTAGGGAACTTTTAAAAGATAGTAGCATTCCATATCAGGAGCCAGACAGCAGCAATGACATCGACGAAAATGTCAAAAATGTCACTCGCATCATTCTCATGGCTTCTGATGCTAGTGCTTCTCCAATTGATTGCAAGTGGCCAGACCATCTTGAACTTCCTCCCAGCATCAGGCAAGCTATTCAGGAAAAAAATACTTACAGAATACTATGGCAATGTACCAGGCTCCGCATTTCAAGACGAAGTACAACAGGCTATCGCGGAAGGTCAGCAAGCAGATCCAGGAACCAAAAGTGGACTGACAAGATCAAGAGTCTGTCCGTCCAAGACAATTCTCTTTGGAATACTGTCAGGGTCCTTAAAAGCAACAGGGCCATTGAACTACCTCCTTCACTTACAGAAAGCGATGAGTTCTCTTTATCGCCACTAATGATAATTTGTCTCGTGTCGCTAGGGATTTTATTCCATGTTGAGATAATATTAAATGGAAAGAATTTTCTCTCCATCTAGAAACAATATGTGGAGAATTTATAGTTAGATATTTAGCTTTCCTTATATTTGGGGAGCTGTTGAGCCATTGGATAACAAAATGAGCAGGATGAGTAGATATTTGAATAGCTTTAACCAGTTCTTTCAATTTCATAAACACTACAAAGTAGGGGAAGGTTAAGAGGTTTATTTCAATGGCGGTCTGAGTTATAGAATGATACAAAGGAAGATTTAAAGCCATACGAAAAATGCTATTATACGCTACTTTCAACTTCTCCTGCCAAACTCTATGGGGTTTTTCCCAAAGGATCAAACCATACGTTATTTTTGGTAATATTTTGACGTTTAAAATATTTGTCATTTCTTTTCGGGTTAATGTAGAACGTAATCTTTTAACCAGATATTTAAGTTTACTACATTGACAAATAACATTTTCTATATGCGACATGAATTTTAATTTGTTATCAAAGATGATCCCTAGAATGTTTTGGGTGCGAACTGAAATAGACTGGTTTTTATCAATGATTAATTGAGTTGTCTTGTCTACGTTGATTTTCATATTTCTTTTTCCGAACCAATCACATATAATTTCTATGTCATGTCTGAGATCTTGTTCGATCGTTTGGTATTCATTCAGAGAATAAGATTTTGTCAAGATCAAATCATCCACAAAGGCTTTCATTTTCAATTTAAGGGGTAGTTCAAAAAGAGGCGCAGTCACTACAGCAAATAAAATGTTGCTAATTGCTAAACCTTGTGGTATTCCTCAACTTGATGGATAGCAATAGGAGTCGTTATTTATAGTTAACTTATTATATCTCATAACAAAGAGGTCGTACAGTAGTTCTATTGATTTACCTGCAACACCAAAATACTGTAATTCGATGAAGAGTTGGTTTCTGGGAATGGTATTAAACGCCTTAGCAATGTCAAAGGTTACGATAACAAAACGGTGGCCTCTGTCAAAGGCCTCAACTGCCTCTAACATTATCGTAAGAAGTAAGTCTTGAACCGAAGTTTTAGGGCGTCCCCCATATTGATTGGTGGGGAGCATTTCCCAAAGGTACTCCATCATAGGGGTAAATAAAGTTTTCTCAATGATTTTATAAACCGTTGGAAGAATAGAAATGGGTCTGTAATTCATTAATAATGATTTATCCCCTGCAAGTAACGAAGGAAATAAGCGGCCAGAAATATGTAACTGCAAAAAAATGCAAAAATACGTAACTGCAAAGAATGATTCCTACCATTAGTTGCTTGAGACAAAAAATAACTTCACTCCCTGTTAAAACAACAATTACAAATGCATTACGTCAGGAGGTTGTAAAAGAATTGGAAAAGAGGCTTCAAAATGTGGAACGTATGAAGTCATTAGCTATCGCTTCTCTGTTGGACCCAAGATATAAAAAGTTTTATTTTTAACTTCCAACAACAGTCATCCATGCAATTTCAAGCATTTCAGAAGAACTACTTACAATTTTACCCGATACTAAAATGGATACACTTGAAGTTAACGAACCCATGCAGAATCGCCTGAATTCCGATTTGGATTTATGGAGTTACCACGAAACATTGGTAAGCAAGCACTCATCAGAAGACATTGTTGGAGATGTGCCTAACTGAACTTAGCCAGTATTTAAATCAAGCTGTTACACGTAGACATGGAAATCCTCTGAAGAAATGGGCAAAATTAAAAAATGTTGTCCAAAACTATATAAGATTGCTCAAAAATATCTTTCAGTTTTAGCCACTCGTGTTCCTTCAGAGAGATTGTTTTCAAAAGCAGGAAATACAGCAACCCAAATGAGAAACAGGTTATGTGGAAAACGTCTTTCTCGCTTGTTGACCTTAAGCTCAGTTTTATAAAATAAAAATATTGTTAGAATTGTTCTTGTGTATTATTTTATAAAAATAATTTAAAATTTTATGGAAAATCGATGTACTGATGCCGATTTTTCGAGGGAATCGATTTTTTACTTGGTGAGTAAATCGCTTCTCGAAAATCGATCTATTAGTAAATTTTCCCATCCCTAATACGAATTGCTTAATTGTTTCGATCAAACAATTAGTTTTTCAAATTATTGACGCTGGCTTGAAGAGATATAATGATAAAGCATTATAAAAGCGTGTTTTGAAAAACCTTCTTTTTTCCTCTTACGTTTCTTCTTCTTCTTCCTCTTCTTCTTACTCAGCCCACATCTCCTTAGAGTTGGGAGACTAGCTGATAGGACAGATGGGATTCCTTACTTTATTTCAGTACTAGCTGTTTACCAGGCGTTGCTCGGACTGTTTTTTATGAAATGTTGCAATTTCTGTGTTAATTATTCAGAAAAATAACACATGTAAAAAGCTCAGAATTTTTATAGAAAAAATACATGTTTTAGGTTCTACTAAAGGGCCGTATTTGGAGATGCTATGCTTTGGGAGCTTTTTAAAAGAAATCTTTTTGAATTTTCTACATGAAATTTTTCTATTTAAATTGAAAGCTTTTTTCGTTGCTCGAGCTCAAATTCGAAGAAATTTTGATTCATCTGAATAAAAATACACAGCCAAAATGAGCACATGAAAAACGTTTAATGATTATTAAGCCATTAGGAAACGACATAACCAAGTACCAAAAGGCTAAACTAAACCATTCGCGAAACCATACTTTTCAACTGCCCTATGTTAACATTGAAAGTTTCTAATGGACCATAATGATACCATTAAACTACGTACCTTTGAACCAATTTGAAACTATCATTAACTTTATATTGTATTCATTATTACACATCATTCCAAGTTGTTTGATATATTGCATGCCACATCTTAGCATTGAAAGTTCCAATGAACCACAATGGTTCCACTAAACCAGGTGCCTTTAATCCTATTTCCACTATCGATAACTTAATGTTTTATTCATTCATGACACATCATTCCAAGTTGTTTGATATATTGCATGTCATATCTTAGCATTGAAAGTTCCAATGAACCATAATGGTTCAACTAAACCAGGTGCCTTTAATCCTATTTCCACTATCGATAACTTAATGTTTTATTCATTCATGATACATCATTCCAAGTTATTTGATATATTGCATGTCATATCTTAGCATTGAAAGTTCCAATAAACCATAATGGCCCTACTAAACCAGATGCCTTCAAACCAAATTCGACTATCTTTAATTTTACGTTGTATTCATCATTACACATCAATCCAAGATTTTTGATATATAACATGCCATATCTTAGCATTGAAAATTCCATAATAGTTCACTAATCCAGGTGCCTTCGACCCAATTTCGACTATCATTAATTTTACGCTGTAGTCATTCATTACACATCACTCCAAGTTGTTTAATATATTAAATGCCATATATTTGCATTAAAAGTTTCCAATGGACCATAATGATACCATTAAACCAAGTACCATTGAACCAATTTGGATTATCATACTTTACGTTATATTATTTCATTATACATCATTCTAAGTTGTTTGATATATAACATGCCATATCTTAGCATTGAAACTTCCAATTAACCATAATGGTTCCACTAAACCAGGTACTTTGGAACCAATTTCTACTATCATTAATTTAACGTTGTAGTCATTCATTCCGCATCATTCCAAGTTGTTTCATATATTAAATGCTGTATCTTAGCGTTAAAAGTTTTCAATGGACCATAATGATACCATTAAACCAAGTATCTTTGAACAAATTTGAATTATTATTAATTTTACGTTGTATTCATCTTTACACATCATTTCAAGTTGGAAATGACCATAGCAGTTGGAAAGGACGTTAATCCCAAACAAACTAATCCAAGCAACCAATCAAGTTGTTTGATATATTACATGCAATATTTTAGAATTGAAAGTTCCAATGGACCATAATGGTTCCACTAAACTTTGATCCAGTTTCGACTCTCATTAATGTTACACATCATTCATGACACATCATTCCATGTTGTTTTTATACAGGGTGGGGAACATAACTTCCTGATATCAAAACGCAATAAAACCCATTTTATGAGTCAGTATGTTTTATATATTTTATTTATAATTTAGGTACATATTTAAAGTTTTGTTTTAGACAGTCTTGAAAATCATATGAGTTAGGTGACGCCCTCCCTGGTCCATACACTGAATAAGCCGATTTCTGGCCTTGCTCATAGCATGGGGTATTCGGCAATTTCTGCCCGGATGCTGGCTTTCAGGTCTTGCAGGGTCCTTGGACGGTTAACATAAACGCGGCATTTCGAAAAAAACCCCATAAAAACCGCAAGGGATCAAATAGGGAGAGCGGGTTGGCCATTCCAAATCGCCCCTTAATGAGATGAGGTGCTCCGGGAAGTGTTGCATCAAAGCAGCCATTAATGCCCTTGATGTGTGAGCCGTTGCTACGTCCTGTTGGAACCAAATGTCCCCTAAGTTCAATTCATCAAGTTGTGTGGGAAAAAACTTTCCTCCAACATGTTTACATACTGGTCTGAATTCACTGTCACTGTTACCTCATTTTCTTCGACAAACCAGGACCATTAACCCCAGCTGAGGAAATTGGAACACACCACTGTGACTTTAAATGAATGCAAAGGCGTTTGATGCAATTCTCGGGGGTTGTTGTCGGCCCAGTAGCGCATGTTCTGTTTGTTGACTCATCCAGTTAAGTTAAAATGGGCTTCATCACTGAAAAAAATAATTGTGTCCTCAGGAATGTTTTCGATAAGTACCTCACACGATTTCCCCGGAAATTGAAGTCGCATTCGGAGAGTTCCTTCACGATCGCCAGCTTGTAATGATGGTAATGAAGGTCATCGTGAAGAATTCGCCTCATTGAGCGATCGGAAAGTCCAAGGGCAAACGCATGTTTGCGCGCAGAATGCCGTGGGGATCGAAAGATTGAAGCTCTCACTGCCTCAATGTTCACACGTGATCTGATTGGCTGAAGGAATCCAGATCTTCAGCTTGTCGTACTCGATGTTTGTCTGAACGTAGTGACCCATTTAACAATTGATTTTCGGTCCGGAACACGGCCCAATGAGGTGTATTGAAGCACCGTCGATAGGTGCGTTGGGTTGCCATCACAGAAGAACCGTTCGAAAAACAGGCCTCGACAGCAAACGCTCGCACTTCACTGTTCCGACGCATCATGATGACTGAACTGGAAGAGAACAAAACTTTAGAACCACGCCTGTCGAATGAGACCATTCCTGTGCCACTGCGGCCGCTACAGCCTGAATTGCGCACATTTCAAAAAAGGAAGTTACATTGCCCCACCCTGTATTACATGCAATTTTTTAGCATTGAAATTTCCATAATGGTTCCATAAAACTAGGTGCCTTTGAACCAATTTTAACTATCAATAATTTTGCGTTATATTAATTTATAATACATCATTCCAAGGTATTTGGTATATTACATGCAATATTTTAGCATTGAAAGTTCCAGTGGATCATAATGATACCATTAAACCAGGTACCATTGAACCAATTTGGAATATCATTACTTTACGTTATATTAATTCATGACACATCATCCCAAGTTGTTTGATATAATACATGCCATTTCTTAGCATTGAAAGTTCCAATGAACCATAATGGTACCATTAAAGCAGGTGCCTTCGAACCAATTTCGACTAACATTAATTTTACGTTGTAGTCATTCATCACACTTCATTCCAAGTTGTTTCATATATAACTTGCCATATTTCAGCATTGAATGTCCCAATGAACCATAATGGTTCCACTGAACCAGATGCCTTTAAAGCAATTTCAACTATCATTAATTTTACGTTGTATTCTTTTATGACACGTCATTCCAAGTTGCTTGATATGATACCATTAAGCCACATACCATTGAACAATTAAGTTACATAAATTCATGATGCATCATTCCAAATGTTTGGATATATTACATGCCACATATTAGCAAAGAAAGTTTCAATGAACCACAATGATTCCACTAAATCCATGTTATATTTAGATTGTACGCAATTTTCGAGAAATGTTTTATTCTTGGTGTTTTTTCAATTGATCGTTTAGGAGATAGAGGCTCTGAAATTGTGGAACTTTTAAAGTTTTGAACCCAATTTTATCGAAGAAGTCAAAGAGATAGAGAGTGTGTCTTACAAACATTCCTATTCTAATTTTTCATGTGTTTAAGAATCCGAAGTCAGAATTTCAAAAATCCAATATTTTTCAATAAATACTCACAGACTCTGCCTCCATAGGACTGCATCCCCCAAGACTTTGCTTGTGCACTAAAAATTTTGAATTTCTGAAATTTGACTTTGGATTCTTAAAGACCGTTAAAAAGTAGAATAGGAATGTTTGCAAGACCCATTCTCTATCTCTTTGTCTCCATCGATAAAATTGGGTTCAAAACTTTAAAAGTTCCACAATTTCAGGGCCACTATCTCCTAAATGGTTGGATAAATTGAAAGATCACCAAGAATAAAACATTTCTCGAATATTGTGTAGACAGCGCTCTTCTCCTTCCTTTTAAGGTCATGTGTGCACAATTTCATCAAGATTGGAATAAAAACTGTAGATTTGTATAAGAGACAAATATATATATATATACATATACATAAACCATTTTTATATATATAGATTATGATATGAAATCGAAGAGTTTCTGCAGTTTAATTTTTATCTTCTGTTTGAATATAATAAGATGCATTTTTAACCATATCAATTTTTAAAGTTTTATTAACTATTTCCGAATACATTGACAAAAGGGTAGCATATAAAATAAAAACAAAATTTAGATTAAGGTAAAGATGAGAATTAAATATTTATCTAGATAAGATAATAGATAATATAATTTAATATAATCTAGATAAAGATAAAAGATAAAAACAAATTATCTAACAAATTAAGATAAAATTTAGCTCTTATTTAGCCAAATTTTCAAACTATCGGTATATCGTGATAAATATAGGAGTTTTTGCGATAATAGGCTGTTTGCACCATGCTCTTTTCCGATATGTTAGGCTGCTCGTTACATTTGTATCGTGGAAATCTAATGTTAATATCTCCCATCCTAATATTTCAAAGGAGCACATAGACAAAGTAGATACTCTAATTCTCCTTATTTTATCATCTTTCGGTAAAACGTGAAATTAAAATATTCTGCAGTTCATGCTCTTATTACTGCTGTCAAAAAACTGTAAAAATTAGGCACATCTAGGCGATTAATAGTGTTGAAAAGAAACGGAATATAAATACTAATCTGTATGAGCGATAGTGAGTACTCGCCTCTGACGTCAGGCGTTCAGGTGTGCTGACGTAGGTGCTAATATTTAAAATTAAATAACTCCTAAAATAATAGTGATATTTGAAAACTTTTTGTGCAGAATTTATTTTTTCAATGTCCTCTATAATTTTAGGACAAATTTTGATGCCAGTTGCCATTTAAGTAACTGATATAACGCTGAATACTTAGAAATAAATAAATAGAATAAGCGGTGAATTCGAGAAACAGATGAAAACAAAACTAATAAACAAACAGATTAAAAACAGAAAGCTAAAGAAACCATAGGACGTGTTTGCTTTAAACACACACTTTAAAATGACCAACGTGAAAGTGAATTAAAAATAGATAAAAAGCACCAAAAATAAACGAATGAGTAAAAAAAAACAACAGACAGATGCTAATAAACAATTAGATTATAACGGAGAGCTTAAAAGCTTCAGCACATGGTCATGAGAAAAAGACCAGTGTGAAAAGAAATTGAGTACTCCAAAAAAAAATAATAATAATAATAAATAAATAAATAAAAATAGAAAATAAAAAAAAAAGCTAAGGGAAAATAGTGGGAAGAGAAAAAAGGGACAGGACAATACCTTTAAATAACAGAAAAACCGCAAGAGACTGATAAAAGCTGAGTTAGAAAGCACCCGTGATGAAGTAGCCCTACAAAGGCAGGAGCTAACAAGGGGACGTCTGACCTCGACAAGAACCGGAAGCAGAGTCCTTGGTTCAACCGGAAGAATTTTCTTTCCTATTTTCATCAATAATTTAAACATCTGAGGTTTGGCATATAAAAATTCTCACAGACCATTCTCTTTTCACTTTTTGTTTATTTTTTTTATTTCATTTATTTTATTATAATTTTTTTTATTTCCAACGTTGAAGTCACAATTTTTAATTATAACAGGGGTTGTAGAGGCGTCGAAAGCGATTTTTAAGCACTTTACTAACAATTGATAGAAAGGGCTACAGTGCGTTAAAAGAATAGGAAAAAATGAATTTAATTTGTGGGGCAATACAGGGTGTTTCAAATGAATATCGGGGTTTTGAGGCTTCATAGTATTTATTACATTTAACTTAGTTATAAATAACACATCAAATGAAAGAGCAACTCAAACAGTTTTGTTGCTACACCTATGCATGGTTTCCAAAGTTTATGGGTCTTTCTTTTTCAGTGAAGCAACTGTAACTGGTGTTTCTTATCGTGATGAGCTAGAACTATGACTAGAGCCGTGCGATGTATTCGATGTCAACATCGAACCTCGATGTTTTCAGGTACATCGATGCCAAGACATCGAGTAGTTTGTAGACATCGATAACATCGATTGTATTTTGATTTTTTTTTTTTTTCTATTATTTTATACTCAGATAGTGTGGTGTAGTTCCGTATAGCGGAATAATACATTTATCTCTTCTCTCTTCTATTTATCACGCTATGTTTTTCATTTCTATAGATTAAAAGCTGACATGTGGAAGCAAATCTAATGTATAGCAGAGCAACCATTCTGGATCCACGATTCAAGAGGCGGGACTTCAAGAGCAGGTCTTGTTCTTCTCAAGCAATCAACAACATCAATGATCCATTTACTTGGTAGTGATGTTGTATCCAATCAAGATAATGATATGGCATTTGTGGATGCAGAGGAAGATGACTTGTGGTCATATAGGAATGCTGATGTAGTAGTTAAAAGCACTATTCACTTTAAAGCATACTTAGATATCCTGCTTCATTACCTACAGCAGATCCATTAAAGCTATGGAGTGAAATGCAACAGTGCAACTATAATGTTTGTCAGACAGCAATAAAGGCATTATCTATTCCGTGTACTTCAGTACCTGCAGAACGTCTTTTTTCAAGCAGGAAACCTAATAAATGCTAAACTTTCCACTCTAAAACCAAAAAATATAGTAAAATTCTTATATTTGATTTTAAGTTCATTAACAGTTGAAGAGCTCAGTGATTTGCGTTAAATGCTTTACTTATTGTATAATTATTGAATTTTTGTTTCATTTAATTGTCAATTATAATAAATGTCACCTCGAAAAAAGCAAGAAAAAGTTATTTTTAATTTTAAAGAGGTGATATCAGCAAAAAGAGAAAGAGTAAAGAAAGAGCGAGTGCACTCCTACCCCCCAGAGAGAGATAGTCGAGCGCGCCGTGAGACGAAAGACGGCGGGCGTAGGTTATTGGCAGAAAAAGGAGGGAGGAAGGCGAGCAGGGAGAAAAAGAAAAAGAAAAGTGGCAGATGGATAGTGGATTTCACAGAGAACGGTAGAAGGGGAGTAGCCGGAGTTCCTAAGAATGAAAGAGGGACTGGTGAAGGACAATGCAGAATTGAGAGAAAGGAAATTTGCGGAAGCGTTCACGGTAGTTTGAATTATGACGATTCAAAGCATGTTAATGGGCGTACTATGGAAAAGAACGCATCACGGCCGTCGAAGGTGCAGCGCAAGTTTCCGATGAGAGTGATTACGAGCATTAAATTCGCGTCGGCTGGAAATAATTCGTACAGGTTCAACTCCCGAGGAATACGATATTCGCAGCGACAGAATTCACCTCGTGCCCCGACTCAGGAAGGGTCAATGACCTCATATGCAGAAGATATTCATAAAGAGCATTCTCCACCCGTTTGCCAAGTAAGCCGTAATGATAATAGCAGTAACCAGCTAATGAAAAATACGGACATTAAATTTAACGGTTGCCCTGTCTTAAGTTCCCCATTGCAGACCAAAGTTAATGAGATTATTTCCCCTGGACTGTATGGTGGTAATAATGAGATTCTAATGTTCTCCTCGGACTGTGACGTTAATGCTAGTGGACCAGAAGTTCAGCCCACTGCCCCGGTAGAAGAGGAGCTGAATTCAACCAGCAGAACTGTCCAGAATTCATACGGAGCACACAGTTTCCCCCCGCTGGATTCCAGGAGCACCATCGTAGTTCGGAAATCAATTATTTTGCCGGTAATGTTGACTGGCCCAGTTCGGCTTACTGCGCATGGTGAGCAGCGTAGCGGTGTGCGGTATCCATCTCTTTGTTCAATTAACTACAATGTTATTTAATGTGTTTTGCTAAGGATAACGTATGGATTGAATTATCTAATGATTATGTTATTGTGATTTCTTTTCTGAATATAGTTTCCTCCAGTCGGTCGATTTACCTATCTAGGTGGTCGTTTTCCTACGGTCGCGAGGGATTTACCATAGCCCACTTTCCCATGCAAGCTAGTAGTTTCATACAAGCAAGCAGCAGCGAAGCAGCGGATATCAAATGCGAGGACTCTAGAGAGAAGCCATTTCATGCTTCCACGAAACAGATTCACCTTTGCATCCAGCAACAAAAGCAACATTAACGTAATTCTTGCTAACTAGCTTGTGTAACTTTTTCAATATCGTATTCCTCCTTTGGGGGGTACGTTTATACTTGTAAAAAAGAAGAAAAGGATATATTTTTATTTGATGGAATAGCATTGATTTTAACAGTATGTAAATTCAGTTGCAGGATTCCTAATATTGTGATTTCAACGGTCTCAAGAAATTGAGAACGATTTATTGATTATTATTAAAATTGATAATTTTATCCTTTATCGTCTCCCGTCCCATCTCTGACATCGTATTTAAGTGCACTTTGCTATTTTTCAATTAAAATACATGACAGAGTGGGCGGAGCTTGGTGGCAGAAACTGCTGGGAGCATGGCCTCAGTAGCCCAGATGTTGAAAGAAATGGTTTCTCTAGAGTTAGATTATATATTAAAAATTTTTATTGTTGAATTTAGTGTAAAATAAGAATTGTTAGTAATTGTTCCCTTTTTCTTGTATGATAACAGGTCCTAGCGTCGATCGCATCGAGTCGAGTTGGCGGAGCTGTAAAAGATAATAAGGCTAGCGTCGATGGTATCGAGTTGAGTTGGCGGAGCTGTAAAAGATAATAAGGCTAGCGTCGATTGTATCGAGTCGAGTTGGCGGAGCTGTAAAAGATAATAAGGCTAGCGTCGATTGTATCGAGTCGAGTTGGCGGAGCTGTAAAGAAAAAGGTTAGGACGTCAAGGAGCGCTAAGGCGTCGTCTAAACAGATCTGTTTCGGCCGTGGGTAAGGTTTCTAATGGACCAGCAAAAGTTAAAGGGATGGCTGGTGGAGCAGCGCTTTAATGAGAAGGGTTTAAAACCAATTGCAGATTATAATAGAATTTACGAGCAATTAATAGGAGAGGTAGAAAATTGGAGCGAGGCAACAAAAATTCAAGTGTACCTCAAGTGGTTTTCAGAGGAAACGCAAAATAAGTTAAGAGAAGTGAGGTACAATAAATTAAGCGAAGCTATGAGGAAAGCAGAAGAAACTATTGAGATACAAGATAGGATAATGAAAGTAGATTCATAGATAATGAAAGTAGAGAGTCAGACCAGGGAAATGACGTAGTAGAAGAACAAGTTCACTTAAAGGCGATGACAGGAGTAAATGCCTATCAGGTGGATAAAGATAAGTGGCTGCAAAGAGTAAAGGAGTTAATACAGCAGGACAGGCGCTGGGCAAAGTGCCCTTTGAACATGAAAAAAGATGGGGGACTTTTATATCGAGAAATAAGGGGGGGAAAGCAGTTAGCGGTGCCAAGAATGAGTGATATTACAGAGAAAGTGTTGAGGGAGGCTCATGATAGCCCAGCAGGAGGGCATAAAACTCTATATATTCGCAGCGACTCAGGAAGGGTCAATGACCTCATATGCAGAAGATATTCGTAAAGAGCATTCTCCACCCGTTTGCCAAGTAAGCCGTAATGATAATAGCAGTAACCAGCTAATGAAAAATACGGACATTAAATTTAACGGTTGCCCTGTCTTAAGTTCCCCATTGCAGACTAAAGTTAATGAGATTATTTCCCCTGGACTGTATGGTGGTAATAATGAGATTCTAATGTTCTCCTCGGACTGTGACGTTAATGCTAGTGGATCAGAAGTTCAACCAGCAGAGCTGTCCAGAATTCATACGGAGCACACAGTTTCCCCCCGGCTAGATTCCAGGAGCACCATCGTAGTTCGGAAATAAATTATTTTGCCGGTAATGTTGGCTGGGCCCAGTTCGGCTTACTGCGCATGGTGAGCAGCGTAGTGGTGTGCGGTATCCATCTCTTTGTTCAATTAACTACAATGTTATTTAATGTGTTTTGCTAAGGATAACGTATGGATTGAATTATCTAATGGTTATGTTATTGTGATTTCTTTTTTGAATATAGTTTCCTCCAGTCGGTCGATTTACCTATCTAGGTGGTCGTTTTCCTACGGTCGCGAGGGATTTACCATAGCCCACTTTCCCATGCAAGCTAGTAGTTTCATACAAGCAAGCAGCAGCGAAGCAGCGGATATCAAATGCGAGGACTCTAGAGAGAAGCCATTTCATGCTTCCACGAAACAGATTCACCTTTGCATCCAGCAGCAAAAGCAACATTAACGTAATTCTTGCTAACTAGCTTGTGTAACTTTTTCAATATCGTATTTCCCCTTTGGGGAAAAATCTAACAATGACGATTATACAATCAGGTGGGTTATTTTTAGCCTGTAATGGTTTTTGAGTAATAAGTATGATTAATGCAGGACATACATTTAATTTAGAAACACACAGGATGTAATTTAGAAACTCCCTGTATATTATTTTATTTTCCTTCATTGCTAAACAGAAGGCAGCGTTGCTTGATACACCATGTAACACAAATTTTGTTCCTGCGTTGTAATCATTTTATGCCATTTGGATATAACTAAAAACGATGGAAAATATTAACCAGTTGTTCAAACTTTGTTTTTGTGGGCAGAACAGTAACTTACAGGTGATAAAGGTCACTACAAACCTGACTTTCAGATGATAAAGAATTATATAACTAAAAATTTTTTAGTTTTGAGTACTGGAAATTTTCTTTAGTTTAATTAGGTCATATTGTTTTTTATTGTATTTAATTTTAGTGCCACCTAATTATCATTCCGTTTTGTTATGTTTACAATCTTATCTTATACATGTTGATCTGAAACCATATATTGATGTGTTTATCCTTTTACTACAATGTTCTAGGACTATCTGTTAGGGTTAAGCACCTTGTTTGTCTGTTTTATTAACTATTTTTTTGTTTTTTTGTTGGTTACTACCTCTATTATTGTTTTACATTATTTATGGAAAAGTTTTTTTTCCCCGAGGTATCCATGCCTTCCCGACTGCGGAAATGCATCGAAAAGTAGGAGGACTACATTGAAAAATAGTGTACTTCTTCCAACTTGTCAGTAATAAAAGAGCTATCAAATAATATTTCCGGTTTTCATTTGACTGACCCTCGTATAATGCTTGCTTTTTAATGCACTGATGGTAGACTCCTCGTGAATAATTGTTTAATAATAGAAATATAAATAAACTAGCAAAGGACCCGGCATTGCCTGGGATAATTACACTTGTAGGTAAGCAGAACAATCTCAAGAAGTTAAATTATAATTCCAAATTGGTTAAATAATAACTCAATCAATACAACACAGAGCGAAGGGACTATCCATTCTAAGAAAAATCCGAAACCAGGATTTCTAGATGATATACCGGGACTTTATTTAACCTCTTTATAACTTGACTCAGATTAAAATTATATCCATCTTCACCACCAGGGAACATCACTGGATACTTTAGACCTAAGTTTTTATTGCCCTTGACCTAGGAGCTCTTATACCCTCTTGCTTGATTCGAAACTTTCGTTGTTTCGAGTGCCCGTATAGCCTTTGCTGTTTTAGCTACAGAGTTTCTCTGACCAATATTTGTTCTTTCTCAGCAGTTAGGGTGTCGAGAAGGGTGAATATTAATGAGGTGGACACGGGCCTCTTGTGGTCAGGTACTGTTCTTCCCCGACCCAGGCACCGTCCCTTGTAAGCAGGTGCAGGTATATGCTCCTCTTCCGAATCAGACTCCTCGGGGTCCTCCACACGAGCAGCTCTGACCCTTCTTCTGGGGTTCCTTTGCACTCTGTTCCCATAGCATGGCTTCAGTCTGTCCATGTGAACAACCTGCCTGTCACGTCTCCAAATTCCTTCGATCTCATAGTTAACCTTGGATATGGCTTTAAGGACACGAAAAGGTCCCAAGTACCTGTGTCCTAATTTGTTTTTTCTCCCTCCTTTCCGCAATAACCATACTCTATCCCCGATAGTATATGCGTGCAACTCCTCCTTACCTTTGTTAACCAACATGTCCTTACTTTTACAGAGTTGTTCGTTTTATGTGAATTTAAGCTAAAATTGTGTGTTTAAAATTACAAACTTTCTGTTTTCAACACTGTTGAGGTTTATACGTGCTTCTCGTTGCTAATATATGCCTGAAATGATTTGCTGTGGTCGTTAAAAATACAGCATTTCTTGCTGTTTCAATTCGATACGGTTAACCTTATTTTCAGCTCTCTCTCTCTCTCTCTCTCTCTCTCTCTCTCTCTCTCTTTCAAGGTTTCTTGCTTCTTAATCTTTTGTAAATACAAATGCTATACGACTTCTTTTCCTCGGGTATTTGTCAACATATACAATTATATAATGTTTATGCTACAATTTCGTTTCTCTTTTGACACAAGTCACACGTATTTTTCTGTGTTGATTTCTCACCAGAAACAGGGCACAGTAAGGGTGACGTAGGCAGAGTTTATGTTCAAATACACGTTTTCGAATTAATGTTAGGGTTTGCACTGGTTAAGGCAACCACCCACACCTCTTCTTTTAAGTTTCTCCGCTTTTTATGATGCTTTCATTTACTCACAGCGTTGGTAAATGTTCAAATACGTTGATAACCGTTACTGTCTCTCGACGATTGCGATTGCATGTGTACTAGCATTGTCTATACATTTCGACAGAAGCAGATTAAATGACATGGTTAAAAGGATGCTTTCCTGAAATTAATTGATCACAGTTGTTAATTCTTCAATTCTACTATTCTTTTTACTTTTGGCACGAAACTTAGGATATTTTATCTTCTTTGTTGTTGTTATTTCAACAGTATACGTAAAGGTGTAAGCAGTGGGTTCATATTAACAAATTTTGTACGTAACTGTTATCAACTACTTGGGCGCTGTGTACAGTGCTTGGCAGAGTTGCAGTTCCCCTACTAACTGCGTTTTGCGGTAATTTGTGCTAAAAATAGTCGTGTCTTCTGGTTAGGGTATGTGAAATATGTTTCTTTATTAGTTTCATGGGTTATTCAACTATTAAACTCTGCCTCTTGGTAAATATGTTGGTACATTGCGTCAGTTGACTACTGATAACCCCAAGCTGTTGAATTAGAGGGTGGTCATAGCAAACTTTATAAAAACAGTTTCTCACTACGTATGTTTAATTTTCTTCTACTCTCTGTGATTTCTGGGCTCTGATTGTTCAGTTTGTTGTTTGCATTTTAAATAATTTTATCTCGCCCGCTCAATGTTTACTCTTTTAAGGGCGTGCGGTGGGGATAGCCACCGTCAGATCCAAGTGAGAAAATTTAGCACTATGCAGAGAGGCAGGCGGCAGCAGCTCCCGTAGACTCAACATTGAAAGGCCGTGTTAAAGTAAGCATTTTTACTTATTTCGCTTTAAAAGTGTTTGTTTTGTATTCGTGAAAATTTCGTTTCATTTCCAGACATATTCAGATGGCGAATCAAACAGAAAAAGGTTAGCATAATTCCTTATTTTATTAACCCCACGTGGGTGATGAGAGATTTGCTGTGGGTCCGATTTAGTCGCTGGATAAGAACATAAGATGTATAAGGAAGTAGGAATTAGCGCCTACGGGTGTTACTGTTATTATCACTATTACAGTTACTTATATCTTATCCCCATCGAACTCTTGTTTGATAATTCGATCACCTTCGTACGATGCGTTGTACGATTACATGAAGTACCATAGCCCCCTAGATAGTAAAGGACTATCTAGGGGGCTATGGTAGTACGTACGGTTTGAACTCCCCATCCTATTCCCGTGAGAGACCCATTCAATGGAAGTTCCTAGCAACTTTCTACCGTGTTTAGTCCTTGTATCTCGGAATTCTTGCGCTGAAATGGTAGGAGTATTGTACAAGTACTTCTTTTAGTATATAGTACTTGTACTTTCATTAGACGCCTCAATAGCCTTCGCACGATCAACTACTTTTTAAGTATCCTACGTTTAGTCCGACCCCTCCTACATTCAGTGATGAATTTATTTATCCAATTACTTAAATTACATTACATACATTATAGATGCTTCTTGATAATCCAATATACAAGGTGATTCAAATTCAATGTAAAAAAATTTTAGGGGAGGTAGTATGGGTCATTCTAAGCAAAAAACTTCATATGAACATGGATCCGAATTTGAACGCTAACTGATGATATATGAAAAGAAATAAAAACCCTGCCACCAAGATCGACAAGTTAATAACTCATGTTCTTTAAGATCTAGGATGATGAAATTTGGCGGAGTAATATGGTACATAAAACTGTGTACACCATTAAAATATGATCGTATTCCAACAATAGTAATTTTGTATTCAAAATCGTAACAGTGCTCACATGCGAGTACTAACCACACGTTACGATGTTGAGTGCATAACTCGGAAACTACTTGTTGGAATGCGAGCAAATTTTAGCGATATACACAAGTTTTATGTTCCCTATTATTCCCCCAAATTTAATCATCGTAAATCTTAAAGAACCTAAGTTATTAACTTGTTTATCTTGGTGGCGGGGTTTTTATTTCTGTTCATATCTCAGAGTTCAAATTCGGACCCATGTTCATATGAACTTTTTTTGCTTAGAATCACCCATACTACCTCCCCTAAAAGTTTTTTACATTAAATTTGAATCACCCTCTATATTTAAAATGCGAAGGGTTTTTTCCCCATTTTCAACTTCACTATCCATTCCAAATTTTGTTTTGAGGAAATTTATGAAAGCAGTTTTTTTTTCTCGACCATAGTGGCCAAATATCAAGGCACACAACAATATCGTACCATTTTCTGTTAAAAATAGTTCTTTGCTTTTGCTTCAGCAGGATTTGCTAGTTAACGATCGGTAAATTTCTATCCGTTTCGTTTTTCCCAGCACGCGTTCCTGGAGCTGGCTGGCTAACTGCCTCACTGCACTGCCATTAAAGCTGAAACGACAGTAGCGCCACTTGACCTTGATGGTAGTTGTCGGTGACCACAGTGTAATATAGGTATCATTCAATAAGTGCTGTTTTTTTTTTGTTTTGTTTTTTTTGACCTCGTTAAAGTGTTTTCTTTTCGGCAAATGCGTACGAGATGGTTACCACGTTGCTCGTGTATAACATTCGCTACAGCGGCCGTCATATAAGTCTACATCTGTTACGATAAACATTTGCGCAGACCTCGCGTTTTTCAGTCGCGTTTTTTACCCCTTTCAGTGGTTTGTTTCCAGTCAACTGCTTAGTCAAAAACTCCTTATGCTAACACAAGTTAAGGGAATTATTATAAACCTTATACGTATATTACAGTCATTCCATCATTAAAGTTTCAAATATGTTTGACATTTTCATTCACCAATTCACCTTCAGACACTCAAGCAAATTCATTAGCTCTATGTAAACTACAATAAACTCACACTGTTAATATTAATTTTGATGAACCGAATATGTACTGATTCAACATGTGTACATATTCTTAATTTTTCAACAAAAAATGTCATTCATTAAGTAGGTAGGTATCTGGAGAGCCATAAACTCGAGCAGTGAACAACAGCTCGATAAATACGAAAAATATTTAAGATGAAGTTCAAAGGCGAAAATTTAGAATTCAAACATTAAAAATCGTCCAAAAAGCGTTTAGTAAAACTGTTAAACATATAAAAACTAATTTTAACAAGACACAAAAGACTGAAAAATAAAATTATCCTGTGAAATCGTCAGACAGCATAAATCATCTAAATATTTTTTGATTTTGAGAAGATTTTGGTTAACCGAAAAGTTGCCTACGTAAGAATTGGTGAATTCAAAAACTGTCGATTTTAGTTTTTGTGTTCAAACAAAAGTTGATGTTTTAAAATGAAATTAAGCTTGAATCACCATAGAGCACTAAAATCAGCTGCCCATTTTCCGGCTTTCAGATGATTCCGTGTAATCGAAAAACAAACCCAGCAGGGTTTCGTGAAACGAAATTCCCGCTCTTGTGATTTTTTGTGAACCAAAAAAACTAGCGCCTGAAAGTTTCGTGTATTGGAAAATTCGTCGGACGTATAAAAACCATTAACGAAAAACAGTACCCACGACACTGCAGTGTA
This sequence comes from Rhysida immarginata, assembly GCA_023313115.1. Taxonomy (NCBI): domain Eukaryota; kingdom Metazoa; phylum Arthropoda; class Chilopoda; order Scolopendromorpha; family Scolopendridae; genus Rhysida; species Rhysida immarginata. Next base: position 135,622 of record JAHWFO010003282.1, read on the forward strand.
ACCTTACTCATTTCAACACAACACCATCAATTAACACTGACCAAAAAGACATGTCACATGTTTGGTTATTAGGGAAATGTATGTTATGTTTTCAATCTTCAGGTATTCGACCAACCAACCAACCAGCTAGCCCACCGATCATTACTTTAATATTTAGAGCACTGTTACATAATGAATGACATTTTTTGTTGAAAAATTAAGAATATGTACACATGATGAATCAGTACATATTCGGTTCATCAAAATTAATATTAACAGTGTGAGTTAATTGTAATTCACACAGAGCTAATGATATTGCTTGAGTGTCTGAAGGTGAATTGGTGAATGAAAGTGTCAAACATATTTGAAACTTTAATGATAGAATGACTGTACAATATTAGGTTTATAATAATTCCGTTAACTTGTGTTAGCATAAGGAGTTTTTGACTAAGCAGTTGATTGGAAACAAACCACTGAAAGAGGTAAAAAACGCGACTGAAAAACGCGAGGTCTGCGCAAACGTTTATTGTAACAGATGTAGACTTAGATGATGGCCGCTGTAGCGAATGTTATACTCGAGCAACGTGGTAACCATCCCGTATGCATTTGCCAAAAAGGAAACGCTTTAACGAGGAAGTTGCTCAAAAAGAACAAAAGAAAAACATTTTGCTCAAAAAAACAACAACAAAAAAAAAACAGTGGAACAAACGGAGAAGTGAGTATGAACGTTGAACAAACGTATTTCACGTACGCAGTCCGAAAAATCGCGAAAACTTTATAGCGTGAACATTTATCGTATCAGCTGCCGACTTAGGTGTCGGTGGCTGCGGCGTATGTTATACTTGAGCAACGTGGTTACCCCTACCCAGGCATAGTTGTCGAAATGAAAGACATTAACGAGCCGAAATACTTGTGAAACCAATGGAGAAACGTATTTCACATAACCTGAGTGGTAATCACAAAGACGTTATAGCGTGGATTACCACAAACGTTTAACGCAACAGATGACGACTTAGATGTCAACCAACTCGGTAAATGTACTACTTGAATTACATGAAAAACCATGGTTCAGGACACGAAGACATTTTAGCGTAAACATTTATCGTATCAGTGCCGATTTGAGTGATGATCACTGCTGTGAATGTTATACTTGAGCAACGTGGTTACTTCTTGCCCACTCAAATATGTCGAAATAAAAGACATTAATGTGCGAAATACTAGCAAAACTAAAGGGAAACTTATTTCACATAACGTGACTGGAAATCACAAAGAATTTTTAGCATGGTTTAGCGCGAACGTTTATCGTAGCTGATACCGACTTAGATGATATCCAACTCAATGTCATGTTTGAGTTACGTAGTAACCATTGCATATGAATTTGGCGTAAAAATAAAACACTTTAATGACCGAAAAACCAGTCAAACAAATTGGACAGTTTTTTTTTATTTGGTTTTGTGTGGCTTAGTGCGAACGTTTATTGCAACAGTTGTCGCATTGATGACATACAACACGGCCAATGTAATACTTGAACAACGTTAACCATTGTGTACTCATTTCTTGAAAAGAAACACTTTAACGAGGTGAAAAATCAGTGAAACTAAAGGTAGGGCTACTTGTATGTACCACAAACAAATATATTTCATGCCTGTCAATCGTAGGTCAGTCTGGAAACAAAAGCCATAAACAACTTTTAATGACGTCGAAAATATTAAAGAACTCAGGTAAAAAGAAAAGGAAAACGAGTTTTGACTTTAACACCATGTGCTTAACAGGTTAAAAACGGGGATTGGCCGAAAAAAAATGTGGGCCCTAGAGTCACAGAAAATCGAACTCAGATCATCACTCAACCGGTGAATGACAAACTGATGTTCTACCTACTGGACTGTGTAAGGCACACAATCAAGTAACAGGAAAAAAGTCGAGGTATTGTTTTAACTTATAGCACGTATAGAATGATTAATCAAAATTTCAGTGAAAAGAGTAACAAGTGCCATAACTTATGCAACTGTAACTAGCTGGATAGGGGACCCCGAGGGATTGCAACAGTAGACGGATAATAGTGAGTCTATCATTACATTATCACCTCTTAGTCAGCAGAGCCGTGGTTGCTAAAGTAACCTTCGGAGATCACAGCTGGACGCTGGCATTGTATGAGTTGGTTCACTATTCGCACGCCACAGCTGGTGGGGGATAGAAATTAGGAAGAATGTGTAACTGACTGAGCGACCCGCTTATACAATCGGCTTACAATCAACTAAAAACCAAACAACGATAGAGAAGGCTTCAAACCCACCTAACTTGCAATTTCGTTACCCTACCTACTTTACTAACAAAACCGCCTAAAATCCCAAAAATAGAAAAAGAGTAATGACGCATGTTTTAATAAGTAACAATATTAACCAATGCCCCTCAAAATGTGAACTTAGTAATACCTTAAAAGTGTAATTTGCACTTAAACATTTTATTATGCAATGCAGGTTAAGTTAGAAAATTTAACATTTGTGCATGCTTAAATACATTAAAAGTAAAGTTTGAATTTTTATTTTATTTTTTAGAGCGTCAGTTAAAATTATAGGGAATAAAAAAGCAATCAGTAAAATAATAACTAAAAACTGAAAATCCTGTAAACTTTTCATCATGATCATCATCTTCATTATTATATGTAATTATTTTTATAAGAAATCAGTGCAAAAGCAGAAAAACAGAGATATGGAAATGTGAAGATAAATTTTCCAAGGTTACGATTGGTCGCAAGAACTAAGAAATGAACAAGTCCTACCGCACATGTGACGCTATTGTATTAAAATTGAAACACTGCATTTTACATTAGCAAAATGCGGCAACCCTCGGGAAGAGACGCGGGTTTTTAGCTTAGATTAGCGTGAACATCAAACACAATAGCTATCGCAGCTGTTCACATCACAGTTACACTAGGCTTCGTAAGGCCAGTATGATGAAAATTACATGCAATTTTGTACATAGGAAAGACTTTAATTTAGGGAAAGAGCATGAAACGAATGGGGGAACGCTAATGCATCGCAAACAAACGTATATCACATACCTGAAGCTAGAAAAACACGTGGAATTTTAGCACGGATTAGCTTGAACACTCATCATAGTGGCTAGCGAAGTTTTCTCCTCGCGAACACAATAAGCCTAGCATGATCTGTGTGATAACATGAACGTACGTGTTTGTTAATATGACGGACTTTAATTAGGTGAAAAACTGTGAACGTAATATGAAAACGCCAATGCAGCACAAACAAACGTATTTCAAATACCCAGGGTTGTCAGATACGTAGATTTTTAGCTTGAATTAGCATGAGCGCCGAACGTGGGGGTGATGTCAAAACGCAGGGTACCCCTACCCAACAGGGTACCCAACAAGGTTTAGAAATTAATATACTTAAAATAAAAATTTTCATCAATAAATGAAGAGGGTAAAAATATATATGCTCCCACTCAAGAAAAACCACTTTTAAGCAACTCATCGCTGGAGAAAACCTTTCTTTCCGTTTTATCAACGTATCGTCATTTCTCTCATCCCACTGTAAGTGGCCAACCTAAGCGATTATCGTTTTCGTTTCAGCGCCGTGACCCGCGATAAGATTTTCATCTTAGCGCCTAGACTGGCTCATTTTGAAATAAAATGGTAAGTTAAGTGCATTAAATCGTTTGTTTTTGATGTAATGAAAATATACCGATGTAAATAGAATGTCTCTAATCAATAATTATTTTCGGATAATGATTACCGTGTTTCTATTTAGTACCGTTGATAAACCATAGTCCGTTCATTGGTGGTCATATTTGAATCCCACCCCCTTAAAAATTACCTGTTCATTGAAATTAGTACCCCCCCTCCCTAATGAAGGTATTAAAATGCAGAATTTTGAATAATAATTTGACCATGTTGTCATACGTGGTCAAATCCTGACTCCCTCCCCCCAAATTGACGACCTGGTTTATGAGCGATCCGTATCCGTTTTTCTATTCTCTTAATATAAAAAAATAATGCACTTAACAAGTGTCCAACTTACCATAGATGCCTATGTCAACTATATATAAAGGCGTCTTTTAGTATTCTTTTCATAACTTCAGGATAATCTTCTAATATTCTAATTGCCTTTAGAGAATTATCCTTTTTGCTTTGATAAAGGATAGTCTCTATCCAAAACGTCTCCATTTTATTTTATTTATATTTCTAGTTTTATTTTGATTTTACTTATTATTTATTAATTACTTTGTCAATTATTATTTATTTTTTATTTTTATTTAATAACTATTATTTATTGTATTCCAGGTTTTTGTTTCTCGTCCTTTTCTCTTATAAATATCAGTTTACATTATAAAACTCGTAATAATCCAGAAATATATTCATAATCTATTCCTAACAACGTTAACGTTCTTTTTTTATTTAGTTATATTTTTAAAAGGGTAATAAATAATAAGGAAGGTTGAATAAATAAAAATAAGTGCCTTATATGTATTACCTGCATTTAAATAAGCTTTGAATTGATTGAAATTTATTTAAATAAAATTTTAAATATTTATTTAGATAAAATAAAAAATTTAAATATTTATTAAATTTATTTAAATAAAAAAAATTGCAGTATTAAAAAAACGTTTTCATAGCCAATAATCTTTTAAACGTTTAATAATCAATAATTAACATTAATAAGTTGAACTTTAAAAAGTAGAATGATTAGTTGGAAAATTTAGTTTGCAGTTGATCGCTTGGGCATTCCTGGAAAGCTGTTGGGTACCCTGTTGGGTAGGGGTACCCTGCGTTTTGACATCACCCCCGAACGTGGTGACTGACATCCCTGCACACGCTCGTTAGGCCTCATGCGATCACCTCTAAATCAACTGCGTGCAAATTTGTTACCGGGAGAGACATTAATCATGATAAAAAACAAAAACAAAACGATGAAACAGCTGTGTAACCCTAACAAAGTACAGAAATACATATCACATATATCCTTGGCTGAAGACAGTGTTTTTAGCAAACACAAACGCATGAACAATGCAACCATGAGCGAACGCGCTGAACAACGACGCCCCAGCGACCATCACTTGCGCTGCATCTAATGCCTTGCAACACGCAAAAGGACAGTGAAACGAACATACACCCCATGACAAGCCTTTAAGAAGTAAAAATCAGTGTAATTAGACAGAAAAACAAGCTACCAAGGGCACGACTTTGAGAAAGCATGCCCAAGAAGCAACGTGGACGTGAGCGTCCTCCCTGGAATCACGATGCTCGCGTTCGCGAACGTCACCGTCTCGTGAATTGTAGAGTGACGCCAAACGAAAGTACATACAACCACGTCGGTCCACGTACAACCTTTATTAAGTAAAAATTATAAAATTCAAGCTGTAAAACAATCCAACAAGCGCGCGACTTTGAGAACTTAACGACTTGTGACGAATGATCATCGCTTGTGACCACAGCCTTAAATCGAATACAGGCTTTTGCACTATAAAGCGTACGTACCATACAGAGCATATCACTCTCGTATCCTAATACCATAAGTGAACAGAAAAGTTTGTATACTATATGAGAGAGAGAGAGAGAGAAAACGAAAACAATTTTAGAATACAATTTTAAGCAACATTTTGCAAACTTGTATAGGTTTTGTAGGACAAGGGAGAAAGAGAGGGAGGGGTGAGCGACTGAATATCGCAAGATTGGGGAATCAAACAACGCGTTTATCAACCTCTGTGAGGCAAGGCTGTGCAAATTGGTAAAGAGAGAGAGTCAAGTATGCCTCACCAGCATTGAGAAATGTGAAATTTGTATTTTTATTTCAACATTTCAACCAGGTTCAACCCCGAGAAAAAAACAACCATTCATGCAAGCGAAGACAATCAGTGAGAGAGGCAAACATGAAAATAAAACAAATTTCAAACATACTACCTTTAAAATAAGCTAAAAAGTTAGTGAATACGAACATTTCATCCGGCTGTGTGAGCCAGCTGTATTTATAAGTATGTATATGTGAATTCAGTCACCTGTCAAACACTGCATCAGGTTGTGGGAGGAAACAAACATCCACTCAAACGAGACAATGCAATGCAATTTTTAAAAATTAATTGAAAATTAAAAAACAAACCGAGCACCTTTAAACGGAGGTAGGAAATTAGAAGAGAGGGTAAAGCAAAACGGGAAAAAATTTGGCTGTGGTAGAAACAAAAAGATAATTAGTAATTAGGTAAAAACAACTTTTGTTTAGTTCACCCCTAGTTAGTGGGTATATATAGCACGGCCAGAGTAACTTATCCAACTATATATAAAGGAGAACATGTGGGTTCGTCACGGAAACAGTTTGGCATTGTTGTTGCACGTTTAAGTATTGTTGGCGCTCACTTAAAGCACAACCCGGAACTAAAAAGCCACCTGACCATTGTTGTCTGAATAACAATTTTTATCATCAATCAATCACAGAACTATAAATAAAGGAGAAAATGTGAGTTCATCAAATGAAACAATTAGAATGAATTGAATTTGATAAAACTAATTACCGCGCAAACTGCGCGTGGGCCCTGTTCATATTGTGAGATAAAATCACAAAAGCCCCCTTTTGCAGTGAAGCCCCAACACCAGTGCATAACTAAGAATATGAAATGAAATGAAATTACAGTGAAACCTCTTTAGAGTAAGAGTAATTTATAAAGTTTCATTGTTTCAACTGTTGAACATTATAAGGGTATAATCTGATGATCATACAAAGCTTACTTTGTGTTCCATTTATTATTTTTAGTGATCTGCATCATGGACTAAAGTTTTATTAATGAATTTAAATGAAATTTGCAAAACCTTATGCAGTAATGTGGCTATTCAAAATAAACAATACGTGAAAACAAAATACTAATACATAATATAAGTACATGTATAATTACATAGCAATAAAAGTGATCCCAATTATTGAATCAAAAATTTCACCTATTCCTTATTGTATAACTGTGACATTGAAGCTTATTTTTTTCTGCTCAACATTTTACATACTGTAATTTATTGATATTTTTATTTCACCTCTTCTAACAATTGCAGCAAGTTTTGACGTGGTCTCGTAGCGATAAAAAACAAACTTTTCTTTTTGACATGGTGAAAATAGGAGGCAAGAAATTGAAATGTGATGTGAAGAGTGAAAGTGATGTAAAGTGAGCCCAACACGTGCATTCTCAACTACAATCACATGTTGGGCTCTTCCTAACGGTAAGATAAAGCAGGGGAGTGAGTGAATGCCACTGATACACAAAGCAAAGAAATAAATTGAACAATGATCAATTTCCTCCTCCTCCTCCTATACAAAAAAATGAGCATACTCTTTAAGTTACAGGAAGTGGCATTTTTAACGCTTCAATCCCAAGACTAAGGACCACCCATTTTAGGCACCAGTCATCAATGGCAAAATTTTGACTCGATTTTGCCATGTCTACTGGTCGGTTTAAAGAGAGAATGTTGATGATTGGTGCCTGAAATGGGTGGTCGTTGGTCGAGTAAAGAAGTGGTCGGCTTAAAGAGGAAAAAAATGCATTATACCTATGAGACATTAATTCCGTGCCAAGGAAAAGTGGTCGAATTAAGAGGGGGTCGTGTTAAAGAGGTGGTCGAGAATAGAGGTTTCACTGTAAATGAAATTAATTTTATTATCATCAGCCTCAAGGAATCAGAACATGGCCAAAATCACGTGAATAAACAAGGAGATGGCCGCAATCAGGTGAGTGACCACACCCAAAACAAGGACCAACACCCAAAAAATGAACACACCCCGAAACAAGGACCTATGCCCAAAACAAGGCCAACGCCCAAAAAAGAACCAACGCCCAAAAAAAAAGGACCAACGCCTAAAAAAAGGACCACGACCCAAAACAAGGACCACCACCACCAAAAGACCACACACGAAATGACAACACCCGAAAATTAGAAAATGGCAGGAAAAAATTAAAATGAAAAATAAAATTTAAAAATAATCATATCAGCTGTGACGTCATGGGGAAAACCCATCACATGACCCGAAATGGCCGTCTGTGACATCAGTGTGGTGGTGGAGGAGGGGGTGTGCGGTCACGTGACACGAATACTGCACGCTGATTGGTTGATTTTTGGCCACGCCCACCTCATTAATATTCACCCCACTCGACACCCTAAATGCTTTTCTCTTTCCTTTCCAGACATAGAACTTTTTGCCAGTCGTCTGGACATATGATAGGGAGCTCAACATTTATTATACAGGGTGTGCCAAAAGAAGCGGGACAGTCGAATATTTCGCGAAATTTACATCGGATCGAAAAACTGAAAAACACGTGTTCAATATTTTTCAAAAATCTATCGAATGACACCAAACACGACCCCCCAGGGGTGGAGCGGGGGGGCAACTTTGAAATCTTAAATGGAAACCCCCATTTTTTATTGCAGATTCAGATTCTACGTGTAAAACTGTATTCAGTACCATAAAAATTTCCACCCCCACCCACCCCCCGGGGGTATAATTAAGAGGAAATCAATTTTTTCAAAGAAATTATTTAAAACAATTAAAATAATTAACATACTCAATACAGTATTTTAATGCAATATTATAACTTTGTTTAATTCTTGATGGATGGTTTTGTTATCATGGAAAATAAGATTTGTGAAAAAAAATCTAACAATGATAGTACGTATTTTCATTTTACAAAATGCCAATATCATCGTTTAAATTAACATAATAAAATCCTTCAAATTACTCTTTTTTATTCTTTCCGTTTGTAAACAAATTCTTTTCTTTATTAATAAATACGTAAACAAAAAGTGGACTATTTTTGTCGTGATTTTTTTGTGCTTCGTCCATTTGGTAGGTACTTTTTAAATGACACATTAGTTCAACTGTTTAAGTTGATTCAAGCAGATGAACCTTCATCTGTAAAAAAAAATTTGACTTGAAAAAGTGTTTTTTTTCTTTCAGAATGGCTCATCTTAATGAAAAAGAAAGAATATCATTACTGATGATGGTAGGCTGGGGTGATAGGAAAAGGTCATACTCGGAAGCAAGAAATATTTTCAATGATACTTTTCGAATTGGAATGGTTCCTATCTCCAAATTGACTGTGGAGAGAACGGTTAGAAGATTTGAAGCTACAGGCTCTGTGAAAGATCGAGCTAAATTAGGAAGACCAAAGTCAGCAACAAACGAAGAAGAAGCGTTGAATGTTTTATTATCATTTACGGAAAATCCTCACAGTAGTCTTCGTAGAACTGCCCAAGCTCAAGAAATTGGTGCATCTTCAGTCCGCAGGATTTTGAAAAGTAATAAATTGCATCCTTACAAAATGACACTTGTTCATGAGATAAATGAAGATGATCCCGACTGACGTTTAGAATTTTGTGAGGACATGATGCTTAGAATAGATCAAGATCCAGACTTTCTTTACAACATTGTATTCTCAGATGAAGCAACATTTCAATTGAATGGTACTTGTAATCGGCATGATTGCAGGTATTGGGCAGACGAGAATCCTCATTGGATGCGAGAGAGCAAAACCCAATATCCACAGAAATTTAACGTTTGGGCTGAAATAATAAATAATCATTTGATTGGGCCATTCTTTATCGATGGTAATCTTACTGCTTAAAGGTATGAAAACATGCTTCGAAATGAAATAATTCCAGCAATAAGGGAAATTGCTGGCGATAACTTGGAGCACGTTTGGTTTCAGCAAGATGGTGCTGCACCTCATTACGGACGGAAAGTTCGTAATTATTTAGATGAACATTTTCCTGATCGTTGGATTGGACGAAGAGGTCCGATCGAATGGCCTGCCAGGTCAGCAGATTTAACTCCACTTGATTTTTTCTTGGGGGGTTATTTAAAAAATCGGGTTTACGAAACGAAACCTCAAAATTTAGATGAATTGCGTCAGAGAATATTTGATGTAGCTGCCCAAATACCTGCAGAATACTTAAACAATTCCATCGAATCTGTTTACCATCGATTAGCTTATTGCCAGGAAGTAAACGGTGCACAATTTGAGTATTTACTACAATAAAGTTATTGGCGCCAATCGTGAGAGGCAAGGGGACTCGCCTGAAACAAGCTCCCCGATAAGTGAGAGGCAAGGGGACTCACTATAAGCAAGCACCCTGAAGGGAACAAAAAACTACCACGTCCACGTCGTTGTTCCTGGGTTATGCTAAACGTAGTTTTTTACTAAAGTCAGATACAAAATCAACGAAAGACGTTAACCTCATATTAGCTGTAGAAATACTTTCACTTGCGAGAAAGAATTGTTTTTGCAATTAGAGCGCCATCAATCGGTCGACTGTCATACTGTATCATTAGATAGCCTTTTCAAAAATACTAATTTTGTGTTCCGAAGCGTATGTCCCGAGAAATTTGACCGTTTGCAGACTTCTGATCTGTATTTGTTTTTCTGCGATTACAGCGCCATCTATCGCGAATCAAAAAAAATTTTCAGCTAAAACTTGTTCACTTTTTCACGTAGAATCCGAATCTGCAATAAAAAATGGGTGTTTCCATTTAAGATTTCAAAGTTGCCCCCCGCTCCACCCTCGGGGGTGGGGGTGGGGGGTCGTGTTTGGTGTCATTCGATAGATTTTTGAAAAATATTGAACACGTATTTTTCAGTTTTTCGATCCGATGTAAATTTCGCGAAATATTCAACCGTCCCGCTTCTTTTGGCACACCCTGTATAATTGTTTAATAATAGAAATATAAATAAATGTATACTTCGATAAGTGTATACTTTATTTATTTAAGTTATTTTTATTTATTAAACAATTATTCAAAATGAGTTTTTCATCATTGCATTAATAAATAATTATACTCCGTCCACCGAAAGAAAAACTGGGCGTGTCTAATTAAATTTCCGATTTCAATTGTTAGACATTGTTGCTAAGTAAATTTAACAATGTTTAACAATTGAAACTGGAAATTTAACTCGACACGCCCAGTTTTCTTTCATTGAACAGGGTATAATTGTTGTTTTAAATTAATTGTTGATTAAATTTGTTTCATCATTTATTCATTTAAATTTTTCATTGTTTATTATTAAATAAAATATATAAAATGAAAATTTTAAAGCACACATTTTCACCTTAAAAAGTGCAGTAAGAAGTAAGAACTCTAATTAAAAAAAAAAAAGATAAAAGTGTGGTGGCGCCGTTTATTTTATTATGTAATATTTTCTTTTTAAAATTTAATATTAAACGCGCCAACACAATTTTATCTTTTTTAAAAAAATTAGATTTTTTACTTTTTACTGCACTTTTTAAGGTAAAAGTGTGTGCTTTAAACTTTTTATTTTATATTTTTTATTTTATTCTATTTAGTCTTTATTTAAAAAATAAGCTTTTATATGATAACTATAAAACCAAAAAAACTTCGGAAATCTGCTTAGTCGGCCACGTCTGATCCAACACCACCTCAAAAGAAAGCCTGTGCACTGAAAATTCATATATTGTTACATCATCATAAAAAAACATTGTTAATCGTATTTCTACCAATAATAAGCCCTAAATTATGACTTCTTATGATCATGTAACAATTGCATGAATTTTCAGGGCATATGCTTTCTTTCTAGGAGGTGTGGTCTGATCTCGGGAAAGCGTTTACAATAATAAAACAATGCTCTCCACAATCAACAACTTTGCTAGCATTGATGATCAAATTAACAACAATTACTAAGATAATTAACAACGATAACAATAAACAACAATACAGGCAGTCGTTACGTCATGATTGCATTGTATACATATTAAACTTAAATATTAAATAACTTACGAATAATTGGAAGACTAGTGAAACTAACGATTGAAACATCCATTGTCATCGATACGACGCCGTTGGGGAAAGTTGCACAGCTATAGGTAGTAAGGAAGTAGGCAAAATATTGATTACAAAATTTGCGCACAAACACACAAGTGAAGTTCAATAAAAGTGTGTAAAATTGCTTCAGCCGTGACAACACCTCCTAGAGAAAAGGTGTATACATTGTTACATCATCATCAAGCGGCCAAATTTAAGGCTTATTATTGGTCGAAATACGATTAACAATAGTCGCTTGATGATGATAAACCTTTTGTCCGCAGGCCTTCTCTCTAGAGGTGTTGCCTCAGGCGCATTCGGCAACGCGCAGAAAGTTCACATTCTGCACAGAATCTGCTCGTCATCAGATTCTGCATTCCCGGCTGCACTGTTCCGCATCAATCTGCGTTCTGTTCATTGAAGATTCTGCGCTTTCTACTTGCACAAAACGCACAGGAAAAACTTCGTACAGACTCAGTAGTTTAGTTACAAGTACAACGATGACACGGCCAACAATGTGTAAATCGGTTTAACTGTGACCACCGAGACACAAGGCCTGAGCGCGGAAAAGTCATACATTCTTATATGTAGCCATCGAGAAAGACAGTCCCCGGCGCGGATAAGTCACCTGACCATACCAGTCCGAGTAACAATGTAACCTTCATTATTTCCATCTTGGATTTTAACAGTCGTTATTTTTTCGTTTGTTGGAAACAATGGAGGTTGGATTGTTGGCCAGACTATTATGATCAGGTAACTTTTCCGCGCTGGGGCAACACCACCTCTACTCAAAGCCTGAGCGCGAAAATTTCATATATTGTTACATCATCATACCTAGTCATAATTTAGGGCTTATTATTGGTAGAAATACGATTAAAGATGACTACCTATGACTTTTAACAACGTATAACGTTTCCGTAGTCAGGCTTTCTCATTAGGTGGTGTTGGCCGGGCCCTGTCTTTCTCGTTGGCTACGTCCTTATATCATCCTTAGAAGGGCTAATTTAAGACTTATTATTGGTAGAAGTACGAATAACAATACCCTTCTAATGATGATTAACATTGTATGACGTTTCCGCGCTCAGGCGTCATCTCTCGGTGGTCACGTTTTAACTTGCACTGCGTGAAGCATTCTTGGATTTTATGGCATTTAAAACCTTTGTTTTTACTCCGTAAAATTCGACAAGACAGGATTTGCGTTCGTCATGGATGACAAATCTGCGGAAAAAATCACGTCCATTTTTTGCACAGACTAAACAGGCCTACGTCACAAACCTGCACCTTCTGCGCGATGCCGAGTGCGCCTCTCTTAGACAGAAGGCCTGATAACGAAAACGTCATACATTGTTATATCATCATTAGTCAAGCCGTTGGTCCCGTGTAGTCGTTTGCCGGCTGTACGTTAAAGAACCCTTGCGAGGCAAAATTTGCGGCCCCTATAACGCCGTCCTGAAATGATCATGGCAGTTGAAAAGGACATTAATACCAAACAAACTAAACCAATCATCATTAGTCGACCAAATTTAGAGCTAATTATTGGTAGAAATAGGATTAATAATGGTAGACTAATGATGATGTAACAATGTATGGCTTTTCCGTTATCAGGCCTTATGTCTAGGTGGTGTTGCCCGTAACCACCGTAAAGAGATAACAATACCACCTAGGGAGAAAGCCTGCGCACGGAAACGTCATACGAGAAAAAGCGTAGCCGACGAGAACAGACCTGGGGACTCAAAAGTCACCTGACCTTAGTAGTAGAAAAGGTTGGATTGTTGCTCAGACTACTATGATCAGGTGACTTTTGAGTGCCCACGCCTGTCTTTCTCATCGGCTACGAGAAAGACCGTAGCCAACGAGAACGACAGCCCTGGCGCAGAAAGTCACCTGACCATACGAGCCCGAGTAACAATGTAATCTTCACTGTTTCCATCTTGGATTTTAACAATCATTATTTTTTCGTTTGTTGGAAACAATGAAGGTTGGATTGTTGG